>JASKMD010000025.1:5714777-5974198 GCA_030144725.1 Haematococcus lacustris | reverse complement strand
AGCAGGCAACAGGCATCACGGGTTAGGGTTAGGGTTAGGCTAACCCACCCCTAACCCAGGGGGGTATCGCGGCCTGCCCCTGCCCCTGCCCCTGCCCCTGCCCCTGCCCCTGCCCTGCCCCCGCTGCCTGGACCCGTTTCCTGACCGCCTGCACCACTGCGAACAGCTTCGCCTCCTCCTGCGGCGCCTGCCCCATGCGCCCCTGCTGCCCCCCCTGCCTGCTGCCCCCCCTGCCTGCTGCCCCCCCTGCCCCCATGCGGCGTCCTCACATGAGCTTCAGCGGCTCGTAGATCTCCTCCACGTTGATGTAGGCGCGGCGCTCCTCCAGCGACGCCTTCACGTTGGCACCCGGGTGCACCAGGCAGGCGTGCAGCACCTGAGCAGGCAGGCCAGGTCACACTCAGGTCGCACTCAGGTCACACTCAGGTCTGATCAGGCAGGCCAGGTCACTCAGTAGGAAGGGGGACGCCCCCATGGCTCCAGGCTCAGGGGCAGGAGGGGCAGCAGCAGGGTAGCACTAACAGGTCCTGCGGCGAGGGTTCAGCTACAATCGATGCTGCCCCTGCTGCCACCCCTGCTGCTGCCTCCTTGCCTGCCTACACTGCTGCTGCCACCCCTGCTGCTGCCAGCCCCTGTTGCTGTTGTCGCTGGTGCCCCCCTGCTGCTGCCAGCGCTGCTGCTGGGCAGTGGGCCCACCTCGCGTGTGGTGTACAGCCTGTCCCGCATGTGGCTGAAGATGACGCGGTAGGGCTCAGTCAGGGGGATGGGCACCCAGAAGTCAGCCTGAGACCAGACAGGCCAGACAGGGGGGGGGGGGCAGGGGTGAGGGCAGGGGGAGGGGCAGGAGTAGGGGCAGGGGGGGGGGGAGGGTTGGGAGAGGGGCCTTGTCTGCCCCTGCTGCTGCAGCCCAGTGGGCAGCCTGCTGTGTGGCGGCCCAGGTCTCACGTAGTTGCGTTTCTTGCGCTGCTCGCTGACACGCGCCACGTCACGCTCCTCAGCCGCGGCGATGCGCTCCGCATACTCCTTCAGCGCGGGCGAGCAGCGCCACACCGACAGGTCGAACATCAGGTTCTCGACCGCCTGCGGGGCAGTGGGGGGCAGGGGGGCAGGAGTAGGGTGGTAGAGGGGCAGGGGGGGGCAGGGGGGCAGGCGGGCCTGGCAGGGGGGGGGGGGCAGGGGGGGGATAGCGGAGGGATGGGGAGAGGGGGGACTGGTTCAGACTGCCTGAATCTGCAGGGCGGCGGGTCGGGGGGGCGGTGGGTCAAGGGGGTGGCGGGTCAGGGGTAAGGTGATGGTGGGTTCACGCATTTCATTGCAGAGGCAGCCATCACAGCGAAGAACACGCATCATGGGTCACTCTAGTCACTCCAAAGGGCCATCGTCTGCCCCCGCCCCAGGCCCTGGCCCCCCCCCCGCCCCCCCTGCTGCTGCTAGGGCGCGGGCCCGACTTTGAAGTATGCGTTGACGGCCTCCAGGCGGGCGATGATGACGACGTCCCGGGTGGTCTCACTGGTGACGTTGGGGTTGCCGTCACGGTCCCCACCCATCCAGCTGCCGAACCTGGGGGGGGGAGGGGGGGGGAGGAGGGAGGGGGGGGGGTCAGAAGGGAAGAGGGAGGGGGAGGAGTGCAGGTGGCAGTCAAGGCTGGCTGGTGGGCAGAGCAGTGCAGGGGAGCCCCCCCCCCAGCCCCCCGACCCCCTCACCCCACCCCCCTCTACATGCCGTGGTACTGTTTCCCCCCCCTCCTCCCCCCCTCCCCCCCTTCCCCCCTCCCCCCTAGCTGCTGCTCACTTGAACAGCGTGTGCGTGAGGGGCAGGCGGGGCTGGCCCAGGTTGGCGAGCGCGGTGTCGATGCGGCGGTGGAACACGGGCACTGTGTCGAAGATGACGCTGTTGAAGTAGGACATGCCGCCACGCATCTCGTCCTGTGGCACCAGGGGGGGCGGCAAGGCAAGGAGTGTGGGGGGGGGGGCGGGGTGGAGGCTGGTGGGGGGAAGGAGTGAAGGGGGGGGAGGGGGGGGGCAGTCTGTGGCCGCAGGGAGGGCCTAGGGGCTGCAGGCTGCGGAGCCCAGGCTGTGACCCCAGCAGCCCCCCCCTGCCATACCATGGCTGCCCTGCCCTGCCCTGCCCTGTTGCTCTCCCCTCCAGCCCCATGACACCCAATCCGCCCTACCCCTTCCCAGCCAGCCCTGCCCCCCCTCCCCCCCCCTCCCCCCTGGTGCAGCCCCGCCTCGGCACCTGCCTGGGGGGTGGGGCGCTGCCGCCTGATCTCATCCGTGCGCCATGCCGCCTGCACGCTGGCCTTGATGCTCTCCATCGCCTCAATCTGTCACAGTCAACCACACGGCAGCTCTGGGCTGGGCAGGCGGGCGGGCAGGCGGGCAGGCAGGCAGGCGGGCAGGGTGGTGGTCAGGTCAGGGCAGGGCAGGGCAGGGCAGGCGGGCGGGCAGGCAGGCAGGGCGACAGGCAGGTCACCTTTTCGTAGTTGCTGAGCCTCATGTTGTGCAGGTTGTCCAGCAGCTGCCTGACCCGCGCGTACTTCTTGAGCAGGCTGGCGCGCAAGGCCTGGGTCGGGTGCGCTGTGAGCACCAGATCCACCGTCTGCTTGCACAGCGCCTGCAAGGGTTAGGGGGGGGGAGGCCAGGGGCAGGGGGCAGGGGGGAGGGGCAGGGGGTGGAAGGGCCAGGGGCGAGGGCTCAGACAGCATGGTCAGCAGGGGGCAGCAGCAGGACGGCGGTGGAGGGATGCTGATGCATTGGGGGGGGGGAGGTGAGGGAGGTGAGGGAGGTGTGGGTTTAGCATGGCATGCAGTGGGGGGGGGGGGCATCAGGCACATGACTTTCAGCAGCAGCCGGTGTGCCAAGCACCAGCCCCCTAGCCCCCTAGCCCCCTAGCCCCCGCCGCCCCCCCCCCTGCCAGGCACTGACCTGGTACACCTCCTCCGGCTTCAGGCCAGTGACTGTGGTGAGGCGGATGAGGGAGCGGTTGGTGGTGCGGGTCGGGTTCTCAACCTGGGCACCACCAACAGCGACATTGACAACGACATCACCCCACCACCGTCTCCACCACACTCACCCCCACCACCCCCATTACCACCATCACAGTCACCTTAACACCACAGCAGCTCGGCCAGCACCAGCAGGCTGCTGTCTCCTGACCAGGAGCCAGCTCCTGTCTCCCACAGCACCCTGCTGCTGCAGCACCCGCGGATGCTGTCCTGGCTCCTCCTGCTGCCGCACCTGCAGCGCCCCTTGCTGCTCGCCCTGATCCTCCTGCTGCTGTCACACCGAGTCAGCTGGCTCAGGACCTCTGCAGCTGACGCCCACCCACCCACCCCTGAGGCACACATGGGCTGGCCCCCATCCCGCCGCCACTCCCCATCCCACCGCCACAACCTACCATGCAGCTGCCACTCCACGAACACAACCATCCCCCCCCACACCTCACCCGCACCCAGCCCCCACCCCCCACCTTCCCCTGACCTCAAGCCTGCTGATGCACTATCCCTCCTGCCACTCTGCAGTGCCCCTCTGCTCGCCCCCCGGCTGAATCAGCCGGGCCTGACCCCTGCTCGCCCAGCGCTCACCTCCCCCAGCCTCACTGCCCGCTCCGTCTGGCTGGCGTTCACCTCCTCCGTCAGGTTATGCAGGTTCAACATGTGCGAAAACGAGGACGCCACCTGCGGCCGCCGAAGCAGCCTCACCCGCTGGGTTAGTGGGTTTCGCGGCAGAGGGTGTGCGGCATCGTCATTCTGATATACAGTTCGCGAGCTACAGAGCTGGCAAAGCTGTCACGTGAACGCACCAGAATAGTCTCCTCCGGCTTCAGGGAGCTGAGGTACTTCTCAAGCAAGTCAAAGTCGCTGTCGCTGTTGCTGGTGCACCACGCCTGCGGGCAGTAGGCAAACCATCGCGCTCAGGCTGCTGGGGTGCTTTGGCTCCTACTGCGGAGAAACCTCAGCGGGCTGTGTTGAGCCTGCTAACACATACTTGGCTCAAAGCGTAGATCACGTCCACTTTATTTGCCTGCGCGAAGGGCCGCACCAGCAGCCGTATGACATCGCACACAGAGCGCTCACCAATCGCAAAATGTCAGGGTTTGTTGGAGTGTGCAGCAGGCAGCATCGGCTTCGCACTCTAGCGTCGTCGGACACAGGCAGTCGCTTACAGCAATGCGACTAGCAATGCGACTGCAGCCAACAACATGACCCAGGTGCCAGGCGCACCAGGTTGGGATGGTGGTGGCGAAGCACTCCGAAGAAGATTTGGCGCAGCAGCGAGTCGTCATTTCGCAGGAGGTCGGCAAGGCCTCCGGGTGCTGGTCCGTGACTTGGGTTAGTGGACATGCCAGATGCCATGCCGTTCATCCTGTCAGCGCTCCTCAACACTATCCAGCCCCACGAGACTGGATCAAAGCTAGAAACATCACGCTTGTCATAGGTCCACAGTCCGACATGAATCGACCGTCTACATGTTTCACACATACTGAAGCGCAGTATCACGAATGAGTGGACTCCGATTTGTTCGCGATCGTCGACATTTGTCTTCCTTCGCCGTTTCCTGTCTGCCGTCGCGGTCTTCAAAACGAACAGGCGCACGCCCGACCAAGTCATCAAACCCGACTCGTGCTGCTGAGCTGGTCAGCTGTGTCCCACACCCCCGCTTTCGTTTCTACTGGTTTGACTCACAGCCAGATAGCTGCTCGCGCCAAGCACCCACCCCTGGACCCCTAGGGGTTAGTGGGCTATTGTACCACATAGCAACACCACACAGGGTGCTGCAGCCATGGGGGCGGCAGAAGCGGCATTCGTGTCAATTGCCGTTCCCATCTAATCAAGCAGCTTATGCTCATCTCGTGTGCATTCACCCAAACAGCGTCAAACATAAACAAGGAGTGCGCTGCACCCGCCCAAACGTAAATTCCTGCGTGGGTTGGTGGGTAGGCTCCATGCGGGTCTAGCCCAGTGCCAGCCCCTAGCCCTGGGGGAGCAGGAGCTCCACCAGCTGCCCTCCCGCTAGGGGCCTGGTAGCTGGCTGGTAGCTGCTAGGTAGCTGCCGTAGCTGGCGACCCTGCTAGCAACCTCGAGCACACGATGCACACCGCAGGAACATCGCCAGCCACTGTGCCCGTCAACTGTGGGTGGTCAGCCCCTAGCACTGAGTTGGCGGCTAGCTCTGAGATGCCGCAAAGAGCGCAGCAGCACCGTACGCACCTTACACCTACGTGTGGCGTCTACAACATATGGTTCAGGTTAGGCTTGACCATAACCTAATCCATACCCATACCCTAATGGTCTAATGAAATAGGACCTAGGGTGAGGGTCAGGTCTGACCCTAACCTAACCATACATTAAACCCATACCCTAAACCTACATATCTGGTTAACTACGTATGCCAAAGCACACCCAAGGCAGCAATACACACCACATGGAACATTTGACATTCCTGTATGCCACCAATGCTGCAAAGCAACACATGTGACCACAATCGGCTGTGCCATGGGCAGTTTACCCCTCCGCTCCCCTTCTTTGCCTTGCCCTCGCCCGCCACCCATCCTTTCCCCTCCCACCCCGCTTCTCTTCCCTCACCATCGCCCAGTACCCTGCATGCTGCCACTGCAGCCCACTGGAGTCTAGGCTGTGATGTCTAGGCCCCCCTCCTGCCCCTGCCCCTGCCCCTGCCCTCGTCCGCCAGCCCCTGGCTCCTGCTGCTCCCCCCCTTGCTCAGTGCCACGCGGTGCAATGACATAGGGCGTAGGGTCAGGGTTAGGTTTGACCCTAATCTACCACTAGCACTGACCCGTACCCTACGTATCCGGTCCACACCGAGGCACACCCAAGGCTCATGTAAATAGAACATATCTGATGACCCCCAACGGCTCAGTGCCGCGCAGCCTCCTGCAGCGAAAGGCTCAGCGCCAGGGCCAGCAGCGCATCCTCCTCCTGCTCCCCACCCCCATGGCCATTGGGCAGCAGCGCCTGCGGGGAGGACTTCAGGCTGCATGCGGCGGCTGGTGGGGGGAGGGGCAGGCCCAGGACGCTGCCAGGGGCAGGCCCACCCTGGGCTGCGGCCCCCCGCCAGGCCCCACCCCCACCCCCCACCCCCTCCCCGCCCCGGCCACTGTGGGCACTAGGCTGAGCAGGGTGGGGGGCTGTCAGGCTGGACCGAGGAGCTGGGGGGAAGGGGTCATGGCCAGCGCCAGAGGTGGCGGCAGCAGCAGGTGCCTGAGCCTGAGCTTGACATGGCAGGGGGCCGGCGGGGGCTGGGAGGGGCTGGGGCGCCTGGGCAGCGGCAGGGGGGCCAGAGGCAGGCAGGGGGGGGCTGGGAGCGGGCCCTGAATGGCCGCTGCGGGCTGCGGGCCGTGCCCCTGCCCCTGCAGCCAGGGGGCTCAGCGCAGGGCTGGTGCCTGGGCCAAGACTGGGACTGGTCCCGCCTGTGGAGAAACATCCGGGCAGCAAGCAGGGGGTGTGACCAGCAAGCTGCAGGTGTGACCAGCTGCAGTTGCGACCAGCATGCAGTGTGGTTGCTGTTGTTGGGTCACACCTACGAGGCAAGGAGCAGCGCATGAGGCCAAGTGCTCCATGCAGGGCTGCTGCAAGATCAACCCACATGCTCTGTGTGGGTGTACACTCCGAAGAAGGGGCGTGGAGGTGTGGTGGATGGGGCAGTGTGCCTCCCCCTGGACTGCCCCCTGGTGGCATGCAGTGGCAAGATGCGCCCGCCCCGCCTGGCCAGGGCTGCAGCGCCTAATCAGGCTTCACAGGGGAGCCAGTCCTGATATGGCAACAAGGCGCATGCTGGTGCCAATTGCGTGCACAATTGTGGAAGGGCCAGGGCAGGGGGAAGGTGCATGGTAGGTGCCCGCACCTGATGCCGCGGCTGAGCCTGTCTTGGCAGCGCCTGTTTTGGCAACACCATTGCCTGCAGCGGCCGCTGTGGCTGCTGCTGCTGAGCTGTGGCGTGGGGCTGTGGTGGTTGTGGTGGTTGTGGTGGTTAGGTCCAGCAGTGACAGACGAATGGCCTCCATCAACTCCGCCTCGTCATCGGCAGCCAAACCTGCAGTGCCCAGGGGCAGTGACCAGCAGGGGTGGTCAGAAGCAGGAAACAGGGGCAGAAGGGGCAGCAGCAGTCGGAGGCGGCAGCAGGGGCAGCATCAAGGGCAGCAGCAGGTGGTCAACGACGGGCAGCAGCCGGGCAGCAGGGGCAGCAGGGGCAGCAGCAGGGCAGCAGGGGCAGCAGCGGGGGCAGCAGGGGCATCCAGCCAGCCACGCCCTCAGCAGGCAGTGGTGGCAGTAGCAGCAGATTTGAGTGGTGCGGCTGTGTTGTGGTCCACACTGTGATGATGATGGCGATGGTGACGGTGTTTGGGGTGGTGATGTTGGTGGTGATGGTGATGGCGGTGGTGATGGTGGGTTCAGCGCCCTACCAGTGGGGCTGTCAGCCGCCAAGGAGCTGGTGAGCACGCCTGCCAGGCCACCACGGTCCCCTGGCCGGCTGAAGTGCTCCAGGTCCTCACTGCCAGGCCCCCTGCGGACCCACAGCCACAGCCACAGCCAGCCAGCTGCCCCATTACTGTCACAACACACTGTCCCGCACCACACCCCACAGCCTGCCCCCTGTGGTGTAAGAGTGTGGTGTGGGGGGCCAATCACTGCAGCTTTGCACCGGCACACGTGCAGCTGGCCATGACCCTGCGCGCTCTGCCCCCTGTGCAGCACCAGACCCTGCAAGACCTCCGCCCGGGGCCCCGGCCCTGACCTCCCGCCCTGCTGCCAACCCTGCTGCCAGCACAGTGAAAGCCTATGTGACGGCAGCGCTGGAGCAGGTGCCTGGCAGCACTTGCATGGGAGGAGTGAAGGGTATGGGGCAGCTGGCTGCTGCTGCTGCTGCTGCTGCTGTGCCCGCGCCTTGCCACCGCGTGTAGCCCTGTGCGCTGGATCAGGTGCCAGGCAGCCTGGGTGCCGCCGTGTGATGCGGAGTGGACAGGCAGCGCAGGCGCCAGGCATGGAGGTAGTGCCTGCATGGTGCCTAGCCATGTGCCCCACGACCCAGTGGTGACCCATGCAGTGGGCTCACGCAACACCTGCTGCCGGAGGTGCAGGAGAGAGGCGAGCTGCAATGCGGCCTGGGCAGGGTCAGGGTGATGGCCCACCTCAGCCCGCTGCTGACCTGCAGCCTGGCATGGTGGCGCACCTAACCGCACCTAACCTAACCGCCCCTAACCGCACCTGACCGCACCTAACCGCACCTAACCTAACTGCACATAACTGCACCTAACCTAACCGCACCTAACCTAACCACCTAACCTAACCGCACCTAACCTAACCTAACTCAGCCTGGCTTGGTGGCGCACCTCACCTGGTCTCCTTGGAGCGGCGCGGCCACTGCTGCTGAGGGCGGAGTCCCTCCATCTCTGCCGTCAGGCTGGCGGGCACCGGAGCCAGGGCGGCGCTGGCGCCTGGGCGCCTAGCCTCGGGGGTGCTGCCTCGCGGTGTGGGGGTGGCGGCCGAGCCTTGGTGGTGGTGGCGGCGGTGAACCCGCTCCGCATGCGCCATGGTGTCAGTGGCTAAGGGGTTGCCGCCCTCGAGCATCTCGTCAAGCTGCAGGGGCAGAGGGTCAGGGGGTGCATGGGGGTTAGGGACCCAGGAGGTGGGGGTGCAAGGGGTGGCGCTGTCACAGAGGGGACCCCAGATGAGAGATGGCTCCAACGTCTGGCTGTCTCAGTGAGGGGTGTGTGCTGGGCATCGTGTGGAAAGGTGCAGGTGGAGGTAAGGTGAGGGTGGGTGGGTGGGTGGGTGGGTGGGTAGGTGGCTAGGGGGCTCTCTAGGCTAGGGGGCATAGGCTGCGCTTGCTGCTGGCCCCTGCCTGCCCGGGCCCTTGGCCCCAGCCACTCTGGCGAACAGCCGGGCCCAGGCTGCCTGCCCTGCTGCCCTGCTGCCCTGCTGCCCGGGCGCACCTTGAGGGTGTTGTGGAAGAAGATGGCCACTGACTGGTAGAAGAACTCGGGCCGCCGGCTGTTGTGGTCCCCGTCGACCCTGAGGGCTGCGAGGCAGGGTTGAGACAAATGGGGTCGGGTTGGGTCGGGCGGGCAGGGTCTGGTCAGGGTCAAGGCGGGTCAGATTGGGGTGGAGCAGGGCAGGGTCGGTTCGGGGTGGGTCAGGGCAGGGTCAAGGCGGGTCAGTTTGAAGCCGCCCGGGGCGGGCCGGGGCGGGGCAGGGTGGGGGGGTGGTGGGGCGGGTGTGTCAACCGGAGTTATGTTTGCTTGCACAGGGCTGCCATACCAGCTACATACCCTTTCCCACCATTACCCACAGCACTGCCCCCAGGGGTGCTTCCCCTATGCTTGCCCCATGTTGGTTGGGTTGAGGCGGGGTGAGGTAGGGTGGGGGCTTGCCCCATGCACTGACTTGATGAAGTTCTTGTCCCCTGCATATGCCTCGTACAGGCGCTCTGAATGATGCATGCCTGCACACCAAGCAATGCGCAGAGGGCTGTCACGGGTTGTCACGAGGGCTGTCATGCGCCAATGCGGCTGTCACAGGCTGTCATGGGAGTGAGAGGGGTGTGTTAGAGATTGCTCAGAATTCTTCGTGCTGATGCGTATGAAGGGTGGATGGGCGTGGGTGGAAGGCGATGCGTGTGAAGGTGCCCACGTATGAAGGTGTCATCCTTAGCGTGGCCAAACAGTGCGGGCGTGAAGGAGGAGGCAACCAGGTCCACAGGGGAGACCTGGGGCCAGGCAGCAGCAGGGGCAGGGGCAGCAGCAGCAGTAGGGGCAGCAGGGGCAGGGTAGGGCAGGAGGGGGGGTGCAGGCAGAGGGGGTTGGGGCTGGTGCTGAGTGTGTTGCAATGATGCCAGCAGGATCAATTGCATCCAAACGTCACACAGGCTGTACTGCTGTACTGCTGTACAGCTCAGTGTGATTACGATCCGCCCTGATAGCCTCACCACCCCAGCTTGATGTTGAGGCTGTCCAAGCTGTCAACCTCTCCTCTCTCCCCTGCATGCCCGCCCCCGCTGCCCCTGCTGCTGCCCCTGCTGCCCCTGCTGCCCCTGCTGCCCCTGCCTTTATTATGCTTGTTGCCAGTAAGCCCAGTCCCCTCCCTCTCACCTCAGTGATGTCAAAGCCTGCCCTGCGCTTGACGCTGTGGCGCATGACGAACAGGGCGCCCTGGGTGAGCATCCTGGGTATAGGCAGCTGCTGCTCCTCCACAATCTCCATCATCAGGTCGGTCAGCTTGGCAAAGGGGCTGTCCACCACCTGGGTCACGCAGGCAGCCAGGCAACAAAGCTGGCCCTGCTGCTGGCACTGCAGCACACAGAGGTCCAGGTCAGCAGCACAGCCCAGGCCAATGCTTTGGAGCCTCTGCCTCTACCCCTGCCCCTGAGGCCCCTGCCCCTGCCCCTGCCCTACCCCGGCCCCAACCCCTGTCCCTGCCCCTGCCACAGCCCTGACCTTGCACCTTGCCTTACTTGCACACCCAGCCTGACCTTGACACAGGCTTCACACTGGACTAAACCCCTCACGTAGCCTTGACCCCTGGCCCTGCCCTGGCCCTGCCCCTGGCCCTGCCCCTGGCCCTGCCCCTGGCCCTGCCCCTGGCCCTGCCCCTGGCCCTGCCCCTGGCCCTGCCCCTGGCCCTGCCCCTGGCCCTGCCCCTGGCCCTGCCCCTGGCCCTGCCCCTGGCCCTGCCCCTGGCCCTGCCCCTGCCCCTGCCCCTACAGGGTTCACACTAGTCTAGTCTAGACTAGCTGGGATTGAGAGCAGGGCCACTCAGCCCTGTGTGAGCACACATGCCTGCCCTGCTGCTGCCAGCCAGACCCCTGACCCGCTGACATGCTGCACTGCACCCTGATGCAAACCACTGCTTGTTGTAGGGTAGATATGCGCTGCAAACCACTGGTTTGCACTGCAAAGCAATGCATTCCTCGCCCGCCCATCTGCCTGCCCCTCACATCAACACCTGCTCGCCCGCCGGCCCGCCCACCTGCCTGCCGCCTCACCTCCCCATGCCGCCTCACCTCCCCACCCCTCCACCCGCCTGCCTGCCTGCCCCGCTCTGCCTCACCACTCCAGCAATGGAGGGGTCGCGAGCGCTGTACATGAGGGCAGTGACGGCCCCCATGCTGCGGCCCCACAGACCCAGGGTGCTGACCAGCCCGCTGGCTCTCAGGTGCTGCACCGCCACCTCCACGTCATCCACCTGGGCAGGCCAGGCAGGGGGGCCACATCCCTCCTGAGTCAGCACATGCCCCATACCAGCCCATGCCCCGTGTCAGCCCATGCCCCGTGTCAGCTGCACACCTGAGGCTGCCAAGCACACCAGGCAGTGCGCAACATGCACCCAGGCTCGTTCACGCTTGCAGCAGCGGCCCATTCATGGCTGCCTGGCTGCTGCTGGGCAAGGGGGGCTAGCAAGAGCTGCTGCTGCAGTCATTGCCTCTGGGAAGCCCCCTGCAGGTGTTGGGTAGGTAGCTGTGTGATGCTCACAGCTGTGCGGGGGAATGGCCTGCTCCAGGTGCGCAACTCCATGTCCCAAGAGGGGGAGGGCAAGCAGGCGTCAGGCTGGCTGGGGGCTGTGGTGTGCACCTTCTTGGCTGGCTGAGGTTTAAGTGTGAAGTGTGAAATGTGAAGTGTGAAGTGTGGTGTGGGCTGACAGGGCAGGACATTGTCAAGCCTGACTCGCTCCCGCCGCTGCCTGGCAGTGGGCACCTGACGCAGCACCTCGCCCTGCGCCTCACCTCATGAGCACCCAAGGTCACCCAGTTCCCTTCTGACAGGCCGCTGCCCTGCATGCAAGCACCATGCATGCATCATGCAAGCACAGTGCATGGGCTGGCACCCCCCCCCCCCTCCCCCTGTGCATGCCAGCCACTGCATACGCCCCATGTCGTCCTTGTCATCCCATGCAAGCCTGACGGCTGTGGCTGGCTGGCAGCGGGAGCACAGCGCAGGCGTAGGCAAGGAGGGGACTGCTTGCTGCTCACCGCAAAGTCCAAGGTGAACACCGAGCAGCCGATGGGAATCAGGACGTGCAGCGCCTCCTCCGCATCCCGCCTGCTGCCGCTGTTGCAGTGGCAATAGATGACGCAGGGCAGCTTGCCATCCTTGCCCTTCACACCCTTGGGGATCAGGTGGCTGCACTGCAGCTTTAGCCCTTTCTTGTTCACCTGCCGGTGGGAAGCAAGAGTTCTGGATAGACTGGCTTTGGCTGGGCTGGGCTGGGCTGGGCTGGGCTGGGCTGGGCTGGGCTGGGCTGGGCTGGGCGTTTGCCTGGGTTTGCCTACCAAGGTCAGGTCCAGGCGAGTCGCTCGATAGCGGGATGAGAGGTTCAGTGCGCCGGATAGACCTCCGGGCAGGTCTTCTTCAGTGTATTGGTCGTCCCTGTCAGAAAAGGACGGACTTCCTAGTAATACTGAGCTGTCGCCGGACGAAGAGCGCACAGGATGCGTGAGCGCACCGCGGTGGGCGACAAATGCAGCCAACTAGCTCCTCCCACAAGCCCATTCTTAATACATCCTTATGAACCCGTTAGGCATCGTCAAAACAACTCTCGCATTTAAAACTTCTCTGTATCGGCGAGCGTTGATCTAGTGCGCAATGAGGGTGGTCACGTCACGTATTGCATAGAAAAAACAGCCATGCAATGTCTGCCTCGTATGTGCCGTGTGTAGGGTACGCCCATAGAATTATAGGTGGCTCGGATTCTTAGAAAAGCATAGAATTCTAGGCAAGAGGGACCAAGAAAAAACCTAGATAATGGCTCGGAAACCTAGAATTCTAGGCTAGAAAAATTTAGACTTCTAGGCTGGCGGTCGCTCCCTAGCCGTGTGCCATCAAGGTGAAAACTGAGGTCAGTGTAGGGTCTAGCCATTGGCGCCCTCGTTGCTTAGTGCCATGGTCTTGGAACACCTGCATAGCACGGCTGGGGCTGGGGCTGGGGCTGGGGCTGGGGCTGGGGCTGGGGCTGGGGCTGGGGCTGGGGCTGGGGCTGGGGCTGGGGCTGGGGCTGGGGCTGGGGCTGGGGCTGGGGCTGGGGCTGGGGCTGGGGCTGGGGCTGGGGCTGGGGCTGGGGCTGGGGCTGGGGCTGGGGCTGGGGCTGGGGCTGGGGCTGGGGCTGGGGCTGGGGCTGGGGCTGGGGCTGGGGCTGGGGCTGGGGCTGGGGCTGGGGCTGGGGCTGGGGCTGGGGCTGGGGCTGGGGCTGGGGCTGGGGCTGGGGCTGGGGCTGGGGCTGGGGCTGGGGCTGGGGCTGGGGCTGGGGCTGGGGCTGGGGCTGGGGCTGGGGCTGGGGCTGGGGCTGGGGCTGGGGCTGGGGCACCTGGCTGAGGCGCCTGGCTTGTAAGAGCAGGAGGGTACAGCTGGGATGTGAGGTCTGTGTGATCGGCTGCAAATGTATCTGCAAGCAAAAGATGCAACACATGCAATCGGGCATCAGTGCAATCGCACGGTCGGCATGATAAGTTCGCATGGTTGCATGATTGGAAAAGTGTAGGCCTGGCTTGCCATCTTGGCCATCTTCACGTCTGAGCCAGCCGGCAGAGTTCCGTTCCAAAACCGTCTTGAAAGCTTTGTGAAATGTATCGGTGTGTACGCCTTGGACCCAGCCGCGTCGCGGCGCAGTCCGGCAAAAGCGCAAAGGTGGAAGCAATCCGCATGTAGCAACATCGGACGTGCTGTAAACCACAGGACCCTGCTTCTACAGGTCAACGAGAGAGGAAAGGTCAGCAGTCGTCCCGGACCAGTGAGCCCAAAGCAGGCAAAGAAACTTGCAGAGCAGCGAGCGGCAGAATCTCAGCCTCAAGTGGTCAGTCCACAGGCTGCCCAGCCAGGTGCAGAGCCCAGCGGCAGCGCGAGCAGAGGCCAGGAGCCGGCGAGCCCAGCAACCAGGACGGAGGTGTCCAGCACTCCACAGGTGCCCCCCACTGCATGCCCCGGCCAGCATGAAGCTGCAGCTTGGTTGCAAGCAGACTGAGCACCAGCCTGGTGTGTGTGTGTGTGTGTGTGCTGGGTGTGGCCCACGCTGTGCAGCCTGGGCTGTGGCAGCCGCTGTGTAGGGGGGTGGGGCGTGGGGCACCATCAGCATCATCATGACCATCTTCAGCAGCAACTCATGGATATCGTCACATACGCCCAAGGCATATGTGGGGTTTTCTGTGTGGGGTTGCCCCAGGCATGAGTCATTGTGGGCATGAATCACTGTGGGTGTGGGCAGCAGGAGTCACAAGCAGCAGAGGGGCACAGGCGTTGCCCGCAGCTTCACCCCGTCAACACTTCCTTCCTCCTCACCATTTTACAGCCATGCCCCATGCCGCATGCTGGTCGCAGGTGGTGGTTGACAGGATCTTCACCCGCATGGTTGCATGCTCAACCATTCCAGTGGCACTGGGCATTGCGCTGCTGGTCATGTTCTACTTCTTGAAGAAGCAGGGGGGCGATGACTTCCCATTGTGGCCGGCATACCTCTCCCAAGGAATCACCTTTGGAGGCGGCCTCTTAGGTGACCCCTGCTGACCCCCATGCCTGACCCTTACCCTGCCTCCCCCACCCTGCCCCCCCACCCTGCCCCCCATCCTGCCCCCCCACCCTGCCCCACCCTGCCTCCCCCACCCTGCTTCCCCCACCCTGGCCCCCCACCCTGCCCTTGCCTTTCTCCCCTGCCCTTTGCCCCTGCCTTCTCCTCGCCACATAATGGGTAGTGTGGGTGGTGCAGGTGCAGGTGTAGGTGCACAGGTGGGGTAGGTAGTCCAGGAGTTGCAGGCGCTGGGCCATTGATACTAGCTCCACATCCTTGCCCTGGTCACCCCTGTCTCACCTCAGGCATCACGTACGGGGCGCTGTCAGCCAGCTGGGACCCGTTGCGGGACGGCAGCACGCTGGGGTGGTCGGAGTTTAAGGTCAACCTGCCCATCTTCTTGAGCCGCAAGCAAGGCCAGTAGCGGCGCAAGCAAAGGCAAAGGCCAGGAGCCGGCGAGCCCAGCAACCAGGGCGGAGATGTCGAGAGCGTGTGGGATGGATATTGAGATGGTACAGGATGGCCAGCTGAGGGCAACGAAGGTTAGTCAGGCGGTGTAGGTTTGGGGTTTGAGGCGAGTCAGCTGCTGCCATCACCAGGCTCCAGGGGAGGGTGGGATTGGCGGTGGTTGAGTCTCTGACCGCAAGGCTGGTGGGCCAGAGGGTAGTGTATTGGGTTGCGCGGCCGGCTGCCCATCATGTGAGGCAGGCAACGCTGCTGGGCCTGGCCTTCCTTGAAACGTCCGAGTCGAAGACACAGCCGCGAAATTGTGTGTCGACAGCTGGCCCGGTTCTACCCCACACTGGCACCGGAAGACACGGGGAACCACAACACACGCACAACTTCGGGGTCCCTAGCCTTTCGTCGAGCGTCCCGGCTCACCGGCTGTACCCGGTGCGGGGAAAACGGGGCGCTTGCGTTTCTTACCCGGGGCCATCTGGCTACCCCTCCCATTGAACCGCCACGTAAGGGACATTTGACTTTGCGGCGTGCCTGGTGAGAGTTGAGTTGTCATTTTAACGCGCAACGCCTTCTTTCTGCGTCGCGCTTGCAGCTGCGCGCCCGAGCTGCTGGCACCCACGGTGACCGGCAGTCTGCCAGGCACGCGAACGATTCCAATCTGGGCGATGGGCCTTTTAAGTGCGCTTTACAATACCCACAACGTAGGATGCACAGTTCTCCGCTGCGGTACACTTAACGCATGGAGCCTGGTTTTCTCAACATCATCTTACACAGCCTCCCCCTCCACATGAATCTCCACCCAGCCAGTGCTGCCAGCTGGCGTAGACCTCACACAACACAAGCAGCGGGCAGCCTGGCCCCCCTGCCGTTTGTAGGGGTGGTATTTGGATGTCGGCATGCTGCAGGCATGTGCACACGCCAGCTTCTAAAACACATATTGGCAAATCTCGGCAAGAGTTGAGACTTTGGCAGGGGGGACAGTGAGTGCCCTAGCCAGTGACGCAAGGCTGGAGAGTTACATTGAGTTGCATGGTTGTCAGACGGGCATCAGCAGAGTGGGCTACATGGAGGAGGGTTAGCCCACCTTATGGAGCTTAATTAGCAAGTGAATGATGCAGTTGCCCCTGTTATGCTCATGCCGTGGTCTCCTCCTATTTCCAGAGCCCCAGAGCCAGCGCATGTTGGTTTTCATGTTGGACATGAGGTCGGGCTCCTCGCACATCGCGCACTATCCATCGCATTAACCAGTGCCTCACTGGTACTGGGTCAGCGTACACCAAGTCCGCAGGCTCGGTAGGGTCGGATACCCGGCAACATGCCTGACCAGCTCGGCGCGTGCCTCAGCGCGGCCGCATTCCGACGCTTCAATCCGCGTGTAAATCCGTGCAGAAATGAGTCCGGAAAAGCCGTTGTCCCTTATCGTTAGGGGGGTTGGTGGTCCAATGGGAGGGGTAGCCATTTCAGGGACTCAGCAACATTATTGAAGCGGAGTGGCTGTGCTGGGAGGTGCATCAGGTCACAATGCAACCGGAGTGCCGGCAACCGGGGTGCCCATCATGTGAGGCCGGCTGCCCATCATGTGAGGCAGGCAACGCTGCTGGGCCTGGCCTTCCTTGAAACGTCCGAGTCGAAGACACTGCCGCGAAATTGTGTGTCGGCAGCTGGCCCGGTTCTACCCCACGTTTTATTTCGCTTCTTCACTCCATGAATCTCCGGGGAAAACTCAGGTTGCTAGAAAAAGGCCACAGCCGTCTCCGACTGAAATCTTGTTGCCCACTGCCACTGGCACCGGACGACACGGGGAACCACAACACACGCACAACTTTGGGGTCCCTAGCCTTGCGTCGAGCGTCCCGGCTCACCGGCTGTACCCGGTGCGGGGAAATTGGGGCGCTTGCGTTTCTTACCCGGGGCCATCTCAGGGACTCAGCAACATTATTAAGGCGGAGTGGCTGTGCTAGGGAGATCCATTACATGTAACTGTGTCGAGGTTTGGCAAGGCCAAGCAGCCGCACCAGGCTAACGCTTACAGCGGTGTGGGAGCAGGGAGAGATGTGCAGGCTTAGCTAGGGAGGGAGGTGTGGGGTGGGCAGGGCCCGGGAATGAGGGGAAGGGTGCAAAGGGCGGAGTGTGGGCTGGTTAACCTGCTTGGCCATCTGGGGGTGCCTCGTGACAGATGACTTCATCAGGCCCCGCACACTGGCTCGACACGCCGCAGGCTCCAAGCTGGGCGTGGCAGCCGCTGGTGATCTTCCCCTTCCAGGTCCATCCCTGACCATCACCGACTATGTGGCTGGGCAGCCTGCCTTGCTAAGGCCAGCCTTGAAGTAAGTGACTTACTACAAGGGTCACGACGCATACCGCCTAGTACCCTGCACCTGCACCCTTTACCCTGGTACTGGTACCCTACACCCTGCGCTTTGCCGTGGCGGCGGCTGGGTCACACCCACCAGCCCTGCTCGCCCCTCAACACCTCGAGGCACCCGGGTGGGTGGAAGTCAGCAGCGGCACACGCGGACCAGCTGCAGGTGGTGCCAGGCAAGGGGGACAAGGCAGCGTGAGCTGCAGTGGAGCTGTGGTGGCGCACCAGCTGGGGGCTAGAGAACAGGAGGAGGGAGGGTGAGGAGGGTTGGGGAGACAGCGGGGGTTAGGGGTTGACGACCGGATTGAAAAGAGCAGTCGGTAGGGCCAGAAACAAGGGGTGGATACCTGGGGGCAAGAGGCGGGAGGTGGTGGTCAGAGCGGGCCATGTCTCCCCTTAGACGTGATGATGACCATGAGCTTACCACCCTAGAGGATGAGAAGCCTCCTAGTGTGACCTGACCCTGATGTGCTCCCCTGGGCGAGTTGGAGCTACACGGGCTGGATGCGGTCCTGAGGCTGCTGCCTGCCGCAATACCTGTCACAATACCCCCCATCACCCCCCTCCACCCCCCTCCCCTCCCCTCCGCCACCCCACACCCCGCACCGCATGAGGCTGCCCAGGAACAGGTCGTGGGTGTGCAGGAGGGCGGCGGTGCGCTTCAGGCGGTGCACCACCAGCGTCTCCTGGGGGGGCAGCCCTGCAACTGCCTCCGCGTTGCTGCTGTTCAGGGCGGCGTCAGGACCCCTGCGCACATCAACAAGGCGCAGGGCAGGCAGGGTGGCTAGCGACGTCATGGGCAGGCAGGCGGGGCGATGGGCAAGGCAGGCAGGCAGGCAGGCAGGCAGGCAGGCAGGCAGGCAGGCAGGCAGGCAGGCAGGCAGGCAGGCAGGCAGGCAGGCAGGCAGGCAGGCAGGCAGGCAGGCAGGCAGGCAGGCAGGCATTCCTATCCCCCCTCTGAACTGCCACCTTACCTCGTGCCTGTTTCCCCTGGCACATCACTACCCTCCTGCCCCGCTGGCATATCAGGCTCACACTCCACTCCTCCCCCTCCGCCACCCCCACCCCACCCTCACCCACCCATGTGCTGCCCCCCACCTGGCCCAAGGGCGCGCCCTAGGGCGGGCGGTCAGGCAGGCAGGCTGTGGGTTGAGAGGGCGGGCGGGCGGGCGGATGAGCAGAGTGTGAGGCAGGCAGGCAGGCAGGACTGCCCTACCCCAGTATGCTCCCCCTCCCCCCTCACTTGCTCCCCCCCTTCCCCCCCCATCCCCCAGGCACCCTACCAATCGTACACCTCCCACTCAGCTGCCGGCTGCCCGGCCTCCAGCTCAGTCACGCTGACGCCCTGCGCCGACACCAGCCGCCCCACCTGCATCCGGCACACGCTTCGGCTTGGGGCAGCACACCTCACCCCCTCCCCCTGGCATGCTCTCAGCCTGGCATCAGCACCCAGGCAGCTGGGTGGAAGCTGTGCGCCCCTGCCTGTGCTGCTGTACCACCTTCAACAGTGCTGCTGGCCGCAGCGGGCAGTGCTGACCACCAGCATCAGCATCCACTGCTGCCACTGTGTCTGGTGCAGCAGCAGCTCAGTTGATGGCGACAGCAAGGGCAGCAGCTCGCCCAGTCAGCAGCAGCAGCAGCAACAGGTTCGACAGCCGTGGCAGGGCCCTGTGTACCAGGAGCATATCACTGACCAGCAGCGCCTCGTTGGCCTCAGTGCTGTAGCGCGGCACCGCCAGCAGTGCGCTGCGATGCTGCTGCACCCACAGCACCAGGTCAGAGCTCAGGACCCAAGCCTGCTTGGCCATGTAGGCAGTCTGGTCGGCAGCGTGTCTGCGCAGGGCAGCACAGGGAGGCTGCGCGGCTCACTGCTTCCAGGACCTCTGGTCAGATGCACCACCTACGCTACAGCCATGCAACAACCATGCAACAGCCATGCAATAGCCATGCAACAGCCATGCAACAACCATGCTACAGCCATGCAACAGCCATGCAGCAACCATGCAACAGCCATGCAACAGCCATGCTGTAGGGCTAGGGCGCCAGCACAGAGGGGGCAGGCAGGGGCTGCGGCCCCCGGGGCATAGCGCGGGGGACAGGGGCGAGGCAGGCCATGCTGGGAGCAAGGAGCTAGATGTGGGTAGGCTGATGTTGTCAGTGATGCTCTGGGCAGGTCCGTACACCAGGGGCTGGGTCAGGCTGAGTGGCGCCTCAGCCCTGCACTCACTGCATGACGCCCCAGTAGCTGCGCTGCGGCTTGAGCGATGACAGCAGGCGCTGGAAGCGGTGCGGGTGCAGCCAGACGTCCTGCAGGGCAGACCCAGAGGCAGCTCTTGGCTGCTGAGCTAACCCAGCAGCATGAGCCAAATTAGGCACAAGAGCAGTGAAGCAAAACCTGCATCCGAGCCCTGACCCTGCCATGGCCCCCCAGCCCCTGCCCCCCTGTCCCTGCCTTGGCCTCTCTGCCCGTCTGCCCTTGCCCTGCTATTTAGACCTGGCCTGGCCCATCCGCCCCGCCTACTCTGCCTGCACCCTGCAGCTGCTGCCCTTGCTGCCCCCACCTCATCCATCTTGGCCACGAAGGATGCATTAGGCTTGCGCTGCGCAGCCCACAGCAGGAAGCTCCAGGTCTTCAGGGCCTGGGCACCGGCAGTGGTGTGCTGGGGGTCCACCAACACCAGGTCGGCCTGCCGCGCCTGCTCCTGGCGCAAAGCCTGCAGGAGATCTGCAGGGAGAAGGCCGGGCAGAGGATGGCCTGGGGAGGGGGAGGGGGAGGGGGAGGGGGAGGGGGAGGGGGAGGGGAGGGGGAGGGGGAGGGGGAGGGGGAGGGGGAGGGGGAGGGGGAGGGGGAGGAGGGGGAGGGGGAGGGGGAGGGGGAGGGGGGGGGGAGGGGGGGGGGAGGGGGAGGGGGAGGGGGAGGGGGAGGGGGAGGGGGAGGGGGAGGGGGAGGGGGAGGGGGAGGGGGAGGGGGAGGGGGAGGGGGAGGGGGAGGGGGAGGGGGAGGGGGAGGGGGAGGGGGAGGGGGAGGGGGAGGGGGAGGGGGAGGGGGAGGGGGTCCCTCAGCATACTGCACCCTCTGCACTATTGCTGCTGCTGCTGCCGATGCTTGATCTTGCTAAACTGCATTGGAGCAGTAGAGGACTAGGGGTGTCCATGACACACTGTGTGCTGCCTACTGGAGTCCCCCTCCCATACCCCTCCCCTACCCTACCTCTCCTGCCCACCTGGATCTGCTGGCCTCTCCACCACAAACACCACCTCCAGCCGAGTGCCCCGCAGCCACTTGCTGGATGCCCAGGTGGCCCGGATCAACTCCCTGCGCTGCCTGAACTTGGCGCCTCGCCCGCTGCTGAAGACGCCCACCTGGATTACAGAACAATCACAGGGGCTGGACCACAGTCGCCAAGGGACACGAATGAGATCAATACCTTTCCTTCTGTGGAAGAGTTCCGCACCAGCAGGGTCAGCTCAGCAGTAAATGGCCAGCAGCCATGTGAGGAGGATCTGGACCGCGAGGCTGGAGTCCCCAGCCAGGTCAGGTGCAGTACCGCTTGTTGCGGTCAGCCTGGAGCAAGCTGTTTTAGGTGCCGGTGCGGGGCGTCATGTGGTGCCCCAAGCTGGACCAGGCCACCCCTGGGGACCTTGGCAAATGGACAGGGACTGTAACGCAGCCCCTAACCTCCAGCGGGCAGGGGAGAGCAAGTGGCGCCCACTGGAGCTGTGCAGGTGGCAACACCGAGCAAGGCTTCCCGCCAAGGGCAAGGAGTACCCTGGCCTGGGCTTTAAAAAGCTGCGAAACCGAGCCCCCAAGGCCCAAGCCCAGCAGCCTGTATCATAGTAGCATATGTGCACTAGGCAATGCTTACGCTGTTGATGTAAGCTCAAGATTACATCAGAGCATGTGTTTCATGCCAACATCTATTGCCCCACACCCTCGTAAGGGGGTGGGGGTAGGGAATTAGGTATTGGTGCTGGCTGTTTCAGGTACCGACAATTCGGATTCCAGATAACGCATCTCCTAGTAGTAGGGGAAGTATGCGCTGAATGCGCCCACCCATGATTACGCCATGATGCAGCACTGAGATGATGAAGCGCTGTGGGACCCCAAGGTGGCAGAGTCCAGAGCAGAGGAGGGGACAGAGCAGGCCATGGCCGCAGTGCTGTTGGGCTTGCAGTGTCAACCCTTTGGCAGCTAACGACCACACCAACAACCCTGGGTGCAGTAGGGGCAGCAGAGCAAGCAGGTGATCTGGCTGCCCCTCCTGACCTCCAGTGACCCCTGAACCCTGAAGTGTGCGTGCGCCTGTGCCCGGAGTACTAGCTGGGCTTTGATCCCTTCCGTACACCCAACCCACCCAGCCCCAGGTGGACACCATGTGGGCGCCTATGCTCATGCAAGCATCCCCGCTGCCATGCGATGCATGCGGGCAGGGGCCTGGTGGACAGGGTGCCGTGACGGGACCCCCCCACACGTGCACTCAATGTCGTTGTCAGGTGCGCCCCACTGGCTGCAGTGGGAAGGCTTCACATACCACTTTTGTCTGGCCCAGCTGCTCCTCCCCTCCTTCAATCCTGCCCCTCCCCTGCCTCAATGAAAGCAGTACTCGTCGCTATTGTCAAAGGGCAGGCTGCACAGCTGGACATAGTCACAGCATGGAACTTGCCAAGCAGGCTGTACTGGTATGGCACAGGTACAGGTCGTAGACTGCTTACTGATGTGGCCCACTGCTATGCTTTTCACAGACTACCATTGTCAAGGGGCAGGCTGCACAGCTGGACATGGTGAGCACCCGCTGCCCCACGCTGGCGGCCAGTGGGCAGTGGGGGGGTGTAGGCCGTTTGGGGACATGCAGCGCATTGGGGAGAGCAGGTGGCGCCCGCTGGAGCTGTGCTACTGGCCAGACCAGGGAGCTCTACCAGCCAAGGGCAAGGAGTACCCTGGCCTGGGCTGCAAGCGGCTGCGAGATCGCCCACCCAAGGCCCAGCAGCAGCAGCAGCAGCAGCAGCCTGCTGAGGCACAGTAGTGTGTGCCCCCCCCCTTTGTTGAGCTGTCATCAGCTTACAATTGGTGCATGCAGGTCATGCCAACTCTACACTGCAGCCCTCGCGGTCAGGCAATGGTGTAGGTGGTAGGCACTCATGCACCATGTCCATGTGCATTGGGTATACTCCACACAGCTCATTAACACCATGCGACTAGTCCCGGTGCTCATCCCTAGTGGTCTCTAATAGCCCGGCTCAAGTAGAGGCCCTAGTGAGGGACAAGGGGGCTGTACAGGTATGCACAAGGCTAGCAGTATGGGTACAGCAGCCCCCTCACCACCGCGCTGGCTGACAAATACGACTCCTGATCCTCCACCTCCTGTGCCCTGCGGGCCAGAGTGCAAGGGTTAGGAGCTGTTGCTGCTGAGCAGTTTGCTGGGTACTTATGGTAGCTGACCACTCCTGTCCTTCTCCCATGTTCTATTGCTCGACACTCCTGGTCAAAGGCAGTTGATGGCAGTCAGCTGTGACCAAGGATCGTTGTCACGAGTTATCACCTGGGCAAGCTGCGGGGTGTACTGGGGTAGTGCGGCTTGTCGTCTGTGATGTTATGGGCGCCGATGTGCGCGTTTGCAAGCAAGCTAAAACTTAAAAGGAACAGCACGATCAACATGTGAAGGACAGTCGATGCATCAGACAGGGCGCTCTTCGATTGCGCACTGTTGCGCACGCCTGCGTGCTGACGAGGAACAGCGTAATAGTGCAGCTGTCCAGCTTTAGTCTAAACCATGTCATATATCATGGTTATATGAAATTCATGACGATGACAACTTGTATCAAAGTCCAATCAAATAAACATTAGAGCCAATAAACATATCAAACACACTCGAAACATCAGAAAATAGAGAAAGAGAGGCCTGGTTTGCCAGACTCCACTGGGGCTCCCTGCCAATCTGAAGTTACGTCATCAAACAGGCTGTAGCTGATGATTTGATAGCAGCAACCATGGCTGTGATGACGCTAGGCCTGATCTTGAAAGACCGGTCACACAACCACTTGCTCAACTGCGTGTATGCCTCAGTGCCTGGGTGGCACGGCGCCCTGAAGCCAGGCCACCAGCACAGCTCCAGAAGCTCCACAATGTCCCTGTCCAGCCCCCTTGTCCCTCACCAGGGCCTCCATTTGAGCCGGATCAGAAGTACCTACTAGCAGCCACTAGCAGCCACTAACTAGACCCGACTCAAACAGTGTTATTGGGCTGTGTGGAGTAAACCCAGTGCACATGGCACATGAGCCCGCCTACCACCTACACTATTGCCTGACCCGAGGGCTATGATGTAGAGTTGGCATGACAAAACATGCACTAATTGTAAGCTGATGACAGCTCAACAAAGGGGGCACACACTACTGTGCCTCAGCAGGCTGCTGCTGCTGCTGCTGCTGCTGCTGGGCCTTGGGAGGCTTGTCGCGCACCCGCTTGTAGCCCAGGCCAGGGTACTCCTTGCCCTTGGCTGGCAGAGCTCCCTGGTCTGGCCAGTAGCACAGCTCCAGCGGGCGCCACCTGCTCTCCCCAATGCGCTGCATGTTGAGCGCTGCATGTTGAGCGCTGCATTGCAGTCCCTGTCCAGCCACCTGCCTGGCTGTGGTGCTGGCTTTGCCTTGGCAGCCTTGCCCTTGCCTTTGCCCTTGGTGGGCTCAGCTGCCGGCTTGCTGCGCTTGGCTGGAGGGGGAGTGCTGGGCCCTGGCTCTGAGGCTGCTGGCTGTGTGGCTGCCTGGCTGCTGCGTGGGGCCTGTGGGGGCCTGCGGGGGGCCACTACCGGGCACCACATCATGCCCCGCACTGGCTGGGCACGCTCCTGGCTCCAGGCTGGCCGCACCAGGCGGGGTTCCACCTGCCCTGCTGGTGGCTTCCAGCCTGCAGGCCTGGTGGCACTGAGTGTGTTCAGCTCCACCTCACAGGGCTGCTTGCCATTCACTGCTGAGCTGACCCGGGTGGTGCAGTGCTCATCCACAAGCATCACCCTGCCCCCATCCTGGTCTTTGCCCCTGGGCCTGCACACCACCTTGCGGCAGGCCCGCAGCACCGCATCAGCACCCCACCCTCCCACTGTGCCAATGCTAGCTGCTCCAAAGAACACCACCAGCTGCTTGGCATGCCCATGTCGCTTCATGGACAACTCCGCCATGTCCTCCTCCAACTGCAGCCATGCACACAAGGCACACACATGGTGGTTGACATGGTGGCACCAGGTTAGGCATGGCACAGTCAACTACTCCTTCATATCATGCCCAACCCACCACCTCCCAGTGCCTTACCCTCCCTCCCACACACCTACCCACCCACCCACTCTCACCTTGTTGAAGAACTGCTCCAGCGCCCGGTCCTGGGCTCCGTACAGCCTCAGCCGCTGCCGTGCCCACTTGGGGTCCAGGTACACCTCCCACACTGCATCCCAGGTGGCCAGGGTGACAGTGATGTGCTGTAGGTTGGCCACCAAGGAGGTGCCGGCTGAGCTTGCTGTTGCCAGGTGCTGGAGGTGGGGCTTGATTGGAGCCAGCCACCGCTCTGTGTCACGGCGGGCATTGTGCAGGCCGCTGGCATGCTTCACCTCGCCCTTGGTCAGCTTCCACCGGCGCAGCTGGTCTGCATTGAGCTGGCCTGTTGCTGGATCCCACACCCCAGAGGCTGCGCTGACTGCCTGGGTGACGCCGGGGTCGATGCCCACCCCAATCTGTGTCTCTGGGTCAAACACAAACTCACGCATCTCAGCTATGCCCCTGCCTATGTGGGGGAGCCCCACTGAATGAACCGCTGCTGCTGCTGCACTTGGGCGGCTGCTGGTGCTGCTGCTGCTGGCAGCTGGAGGTGGAGGGGCTGGAGGAGGGGGAAGGGGCCCGTGGGGGGAGTGGGGGTAGAGGGGGAGCATCAGGGGGTTGGGGAGGCTGCACGGCTGGAGGCTGAGGGGCGCTGGCATATCCCGGGGCGCTGGCATATCCCAGGGAGGGGTAGCCAACCAGGCATGTCAAGAAAATCCGCAGCACAAACAGCGACGCAATCACGCGGAGCTGGGAGTGGATTTCAGCCCGCAGCCGGAGGTGCTCCCGCAGCTTGCGCCTGGTCTTCTTGCAGCCGCGCAACACTGCGCCCTCGGGGACCTTGATGACCTGCATGACCAAGCACAGTTGCCATTTTGACAGGCCAAGACAAAAGGCGGGGTCAACACAAACAGTGCGGGGACACATAAGGCGGGGCCTTCACCTGACGTCGACGCGTGGTCCAGCCATCTCCACGATCCTGTCGTTGCTTGCCTTGGGCGGAACGAGACACTGCGATGGAACCAACAGGAGCCACGGGGTATCTCACAGCGCTCACGTCTAGGGCTCACGTCACGGCTGGGGACACGCACCTTTCTGTTTCTTTCCCGGGTCCTTCTTGTGCTTCTTCTTAGCCATCACGCGATGCGCTCAGGCGGCCCCAACATTCAAAAAATGACAGGAAACCGACCCCTGGTAGTAGGACGGCTGTAACTCTGCACTCACTACGCCAAATATTATGCTAGTTGGCTCACAATGTAGGCAACCCAGCCAGCTACCTTTCACCCATCCAGAATAAACATCCAGCCGAGTAGGCCGTGCACAGCAAAGCTTCAAAGTTACTAATTCAAATTTGAGCCACAGCGAGGCATGCAGTCATCGCTTCGACCGCCCGCGCCGCTTAGGCTGCTCTACATGAGCATGCGCGTCGGAAGCAGCAGTCGGATCGGAAAGCGGATGCGGGAATGTGGCACTGAGCCCACCTCCTACCCATACCTGGAGGGCAATGCCACAGCTCGACCATTTGGACTTACAACGTGCTACTTACTAGGTTAAGCTCCTCTAAGACAGTGTTACAAACGCTCATACTCAGTTAAGCCAAAAGCACACTTTGGTCTGTGACCCCCAACTCCCTTAGCCGATCTCAGGACCGGGGCCATGCAGTCAGACACACAACTCCACAGCATGACCGAATCAGGACTCGGCTCCTCTGAGAGTTACACTCCCCTACATGCCATCCACCTGCGTGCAAAGTTTCATAGCTCAACTGCAACCCCACAGGCCCGTAGCCCTGATTCTGCTTGGAGAACATGATGTCACTTTGAAGATGTCAAACTGAACGAGGCCTGGGCTGTTTGTTGTGCGGTTTGTTTCACTGGATGCGCCAATGGGTAAAGAAAAAACATTTCGTAGCCATTTTCTTGTGGGTGCAGCGGGTGCAACACAGTGGAGGACACAGTGGAGAAGGGGGGGGTATAAGCCGGTGATACCTTAGTGTGCGCCGACCCAAATGTGTTATTCGGCGGAAGCGAGTACGATTATATGTTTCATTCACCCCGTCTAGGCGCCCTGCACGCCCGGCAGGCATCGCGTTGGGTGTTGGCCGGACATTCCATTTGTGCACAACCAGCTCACTACGCTAGGTAGATGGGGCCACAGCGATGCGGCTCACCGTGCCAAGGAGACCCGTCTCGCCGCTGTGAATTGTTCGCGGGCACATGTGGCAGTACGCGAGCAAAGACTCCAATGGCTAGCGCTGATGGTCAGATTACGCGGACTAAACCGTGGCTGCCAATGTGACAAACGCTATTGAAAACAATGCGGTATTCAGAGAGTAGTTGCATGAAGATTACCAACCCCATGTTGGGGTCGCCTGAGATGCGCAGTGCGACGGGCGGTGGCCTTTTCAAGCAACTTGGGTTTCCCGTGAAAAATACACGGTTGTGTGAAAATACACAGGGGCAACAGCCACCATAGGTGATGGCGTGGCAGCCCCCTTGTTGGACTGTTGTTGGACATTGAGCAGCCAGTGGTGTTGCCCGGCACCAGTGTTTAGTTTGAATCAGGGTATGAACTTGAACCAGGGTGTGTCTGATATATGGGTAGGGAGCGGCATGTATCATGATATCTCATGATACACGTATATGGACTATTAGGCATATCATGATACACTTATCCCAAGTCCAAGTCATCTTGGCGACCCTAGTTCGACTCTTGGTAACCGCAGAATCTGAAGGTTATCGCAGGTTGCAATTTGCTCGTAGCAACAGGGCGCTTGATGGCAGCATAACACGGTTAAACATCTGCTCTGGCTCATCGGCGTCAGCCATGATGCCGGTGCACGATACACTCCCAGTACTGCCCGCCAACTGCCGCCTAACTGCCACCCGAACCTCAGCGCGCACGGTTACGACCAGTGCGCGAGGGACAAAGGGTCCCCGCAGGCGTATTGCGCTGCAGAAACAGGGCTTATAATGAAAATGTATACATCATATAATATCATGTATATATCATATAATATGATACAGCCCGGGACGCTCCTTATATATGGGTGTTTATTATTATGTTCGCGAATTGCTGTGTCGATATCAGACACGGCCCAATGTCCCTGTCCAGTCGGCTGGCGTGGAAGTGGAGTATAGGCTTGCCATTGGCAGGCTCACAACAGTGGGGTGCAGGTGTTGGGGTGCTGGGTCCAGGCTGTGAGGCTGCTTGCCCTTGGCCTTGCCAGCCTCGCCTTTGGGGGGGTAATGCACTTGACTGGCTGTGGGGCTATGGCAGGATGCGTGGGGGCACTGCAGTACACCACATCAGGCCCTGCACGTGCTGGTAGCCCCGCTTGCTGAAAGCTGGGTACAGCAGCCGGTGGTCCACCGCTGGGAACTCTCAATGGGCTGGCCATGGCTCAGCTGCTGCTGCTGCTGCTGCTGCTCCAACCCCACAACAGCTGGATGCAGCCGGTGGTCCACCGCCCTTGCTGAGAAGTCCCAGTCCTCAGGCCGGGCTTGTCATGGAGCTCCAGTGGGCTGAGCTGACCCAGCTGGTGCGGAGTCCCTATTAGCACCACCTTCCTCCTCACCTGGCCCTGACCCCTGAGCCTCTCCACCACCTTGCGGCAGGCCTGCAGCACGGCCTTGGCCACCCACCCACCCTGCATGCCAATGCCAGCCTCGCATGAAAAGATCAAAACCTGCTTGACACCACGGTAGAGCGTCACGACCAGGGCCTCAGCCTCCTCCAGGCACTGCATGGCGCGCACAAGGCACACAAGGCCGACTGGTCACAGCTGGTCGCACCAATGAGACCCTTCCCAACCCAAACCCCGAATCCAACAAGCTCACCCCCCTCCCCCAACCCACCCCCATGCCCTGCCCATACCTATTTGAACAAGCGCTCCAGTGTGCGCTCCTGGGCGCCATGCAGCCACAGCCGCTGGCGGTCCCACTTGGGCTGCAGGTCTTACCCAACACCATAGTCCAGGTGGCCTCGTGGGCGCCATGTGGGCATAGAAGCCCTGCAGCGAGGTGGCAGATGAGGGGGCGGCTGCCAGCCTTGATTGCTCCTGGCTCGATTGCTGCTGACCAATGCTTTGATGCGGCAGCGGGCCTGGTGCAGCCGGTTGTCATGCTTCAGCAGTCCAAAGTCACTTGTCACCCTCCAAAGCGGTCATAGGCCACACAGATGCTGGCGCCGTCTGTCCCGTCGGGATCCAGCTTCATGTCCAGGGTGTCAAGCTACACCTGGGTCCAGCTGGTACGGCTGGGGCTGGGTGGGCTACTGCCCCACGGGGGCTCTTGCAGCGAGTGGGCAGTGGGGGGGTGTAGGCCGTTTGCAATCCAGGGGGGAAGGTGGGCACCCGGGCTGAGCACCCTGGCCTGTCCCCTCGGTAGCCACGGTGACCTGCTGGGCTGCCACCTGCACGTTCCCAAACACAGCATCCTTCTGCTCTTCCACGCCACGGAGCAGGCCCTTGGACCCACACTCCTGCAGCTGACCCATTAGGGTTTGTGCAAGCTGCCATGCTGGCAGGTGCCCAGCCTCGGCCTCTGCTGCAGGCAACATACACACAAACACACGCTTCTAAGAGGTGCGGTGACGCGAGGAGACGCAACTGGCGGGTCGTGGGGTGTCGCGTGTCACCTGCGCGACGACTGGCCGCATTGCCAGGTCCAGACGCGATGTGCTTGCCTGTCATTGCAGCAGCCGTGCGGGCCGGTGCGTCCTAGCGCAAACTCCACAATGCCGCGCATCACATGGTTTCCTGGCAGCCACATTCCTGACAGCCAGCTTCCGTTCTTCCGCGCCGTAATCAGGCTCCAGCAGCCGGTTGCATGCTGTGTTGTGCTGAATGAGATCTGACACTCGTACATCATGGCACTTACACCTCAAGCTGGGCACACAGCGAGGTGAAGTCAATGTGATGGTCTGGCCTTGACCTAATCTCGACTCTAGGCCTACACCCTCCTGTCCACCTGGCAGCAGTCAACCCGCAGTATGGGAGTTCGCTGCAGGCTGTCAGCAGCTGTCAAGGGTGTTCACAGCGGGTGAGAGGGAGCGGTGAAGGGTTCCAAGGCACGGTTTAGTGGTCTGTAATAGCAAGCTTGCATGGCGGCACGGATGGGACTGTCCACATGAGTTAAGGTCCCCAGTCCCAGCTACTGCCCACAGCATTAGATGTCATGGGAAGATTGCACTAACACTATGCACTAGCACTACAGTCAAATGACGCAGCCTTGCGCTAGTAGCTAGTCTACATGGCCTCAGCTGACCACTGCCCCATTCAACTTAGCACAAGGAGGTTGCCTGCCACAGTCCACACAAAAGCCCCAACCACCGTGACAATGCTCTCAGCTACGTCATCACGCTCACCCGATCCACGCATTGCCTCACCAGATTGTTTATGGCATGAAACCCATACACGTGGCAGTGACAACACATCAACTGAACCTGCACTGCATCTCGACCTGCGACCGCCACCGCACCTTCTCACCCTGCACATGCGCTGCCAGCGGTGCACCTGCTGTGATCCCACTCCTGTCACTGGCGTCTTGCCATGCATGCAAAAACCTGGACACCCCTGCCCCGCATGGCCTCTACCACCAGCCATGGTAGGCTGCAGGAGCCACTGCGTAGCTGGCTAGCCAGGCCTCGATAGGTGCACATCCTGCTTGCTACTCTACAGTCTGTCCAAACTGTCAGTATGCAAACACATTTAACCCTAACTGTCTGCCATGTGGGGGTCACCAAGGCCGTAGTGGCCGCTAGGCAGCGGCGCCCCATGTCCACAGGCCCTGGCATCAGTGGTTGATCGCCCAAGGCCTGGCTAGCACACGGGGGCCGACTCCCTGACCGCTGCAATGCCAGTGCTGCCAAAGCCGCCTGCGCCCCTCAGCGTCTCGTCCAAGTCGTCCACCTCCAACACATCTGGTGTTGCAATGCGTTCAACAATAAGCTGGGCAATGCGGTCCCCACGGCTCACTGCAGGCAAGTAGCAGGCAGCAATGCATCATTGCAGGGTGCTGGCGATGCCAAGGAGAGGGGTCTGGTGGGCACGTTATGCAACATGCAAACATGTAGCATAGAGAAACGAGGTCGGGTGCAATGCCACAAGGCAGGAGCAATCCAGCAGCCCCACCTGCAAAATCCTGGTCTGAGTGGTTGAAGAGCAAGACGCCCACGGGCCCACGGTAATCCTCGTCAATCACGCCTGCGCCCGTATCAATGAACTTCTTGACGGCGAGGCCGGAGCGGGGTGCGACGCGCCCGTACGTGCCCCGCGGCAGCTTAATAGAGATATCCGTTTTGACGAGATCCTTGCCGCGCGCAGGGATAACGCAGTCGTGTGCGCTGTGGAGGGCACAGGCAGCTGGGCTGGACATTGGAACAAAGCTTGAATTCAAATGCATACGATGTACCAGGAAAGGTCGTAGCCAGCTGCACCAGCCGATCCTCGGGTAGGGATGATGGCAAATTCACTAAGCTTCTTCACGCGCAGAGGCTCATTGTCGGGGTCGAGTCGCTGCACCTTAGCGAGAGGGCTACGTCCCGCGTCAACCCGGTTCTCTGTGCTAGTTAGCACCCCAGTCGCCATAACTTGTCGAAGTTGGGAAACAGCCCCCTTGACTGGCGACACCCTCATGTACGCTCAAGCGATGCTTCACATGCTGGCAGACACACGTTTTTGCGTGTCATACCCGCTAACCAATCAAGTGCCCAGCCATGATTTTCATGCCTAAGTTGCTCAATGGCAGCCGTACCAGGCTAACGCTGACAGCGGTGTAGGACCATCTCAATGGCTCTCACGAGGACAAAGGCAGCGCTGGCCTCATGTATTTTGCGTTCAAGAGGGAGTGGAGGGGGGGGGGGCAGCATCAGGTCACTCACAATGGAGGTGAGGGTAGGCGCAAGGCAGCATGGTGTCCCCAACGTGGGGTTGGTGTGTTGTGGGGGCCCCGTGGCAGACCCCTGACACACCTCTAGAGGGAGGTACAGGGAGGTTGTGCAGGCTGCAGCGTACTTAAACAGACCCTTATAGGCAGGGCAGTCCTCGTTGATGTTGAAGCGCTGTAGGTCAGCCGGGCCTGGGCCTGGTTGGCGGGGGTGACGCGGCTGAGGAACTCATAGTAGAGCGTTGTGGTATTGTGCAAGCTCTGGTGGGCAGGCCCGCCTGGGCCGCTGCGGGGCAGAACAGAGCAGCAGGCAGAGAGCACAGTGGCGGCGACCATTCAGCAGTGGGCGGCGGGCGGGCTTACACTAACCCTAACCAGTTGCCATTACCGCTTCGCGTCGTCCGCCACGGATTGAGTAAGATAGATTTCATCTACGAGCTGGGGAAGGGGGAGCGCAACAGCAGGTGGATCTCAATGACTGGCTGCCCAAGGTGCCCAAGGTGGTCAAGGCGTCGCTGGTGGTTCGACGTGGTCCATGCTGACATCCCTACATGAAGCTTCCGTGAAACCCAAATTGCTTGAAAAGGCCACCGCCCGTCGCACTGCGCATCGCGTGATGGCTAAGAAGAAGCGGAAGGGTAGCGACAAGAAACAGAAAGGTTCGTGTCCCTAGCCGACTGTGAGCTACGTGCACTACGCGCTGTGAGATAACCCGCCGCTCCTGTTCGCAGCGTCTCGTTCCCGTCAAGGCAAGCAACGACAGGAGCGTCGGGATGGCTGGACCACGCGCAGACGTCAGGTGGCGCCCCCGCCTTATGTGTCCCCGCACTGTTTGTGTTGACCCCGCCTTTTGTCTTGGCCTGTCAAAATGGCAACTGTGCTTGGTCATGCAGGTCATCAAGGTCCACGAGGGCGCAGTGCTGCGCGGCTGCAAGAAGACCGGGCGCAAGCTGCGGGAGCACCTCCGGCTGCGGGCTGAAATCCACTCTGCGGGCTGAAATCCACTCTGCTGAAATCCACTGCTGTGCTACTGGCCAGACCAGGGAGCTCTGCCAGCCAAGGGCAAGGAGTATCCTGGCCTGGGCTACAAGCGGGTGCGCGACAAGCCCCCCAAGGCCCAGCAGCAGCAGCAGCAGCAGCAGCCTGCTGAGGCCCAGTAGTGTGTGCCCCCTTTGTTGAGCTGTCATCAGCTTACAATTAGTGCATGTTTTGTCATGCCAACTCTACATCATAGCCCTCGGGTCAGGCAATAGTGTAGGTGGTAGGCGGGCTCATGTGCCATGTGCACTGGGTTTACTCCACACAGCCCAATAACACTGTTTGAGTCGGATCTAGTTAGTGGCTGCTAGTGGCTGCTAGTAGGTACTTCTGATCCGGCTCAAATGGAGGCCCTAGTGAGGGACAAGAGGGCTGCCCAAGGTGATGCAATGATGATGATGATGTGATGATGAGGTGGTGCAATGATGATGATGAGGTGATCAATGGGGGGAGACTGTGGAACGCATGGGAAAGGTGCCACCAGGCCTCGGATGATCCGGTGCTATCTTACAGCGCAAGAGGGTGAACTGGCCAGCCCTTACCAACAGGCAGCGGTACCACTCACTGCCCACCAGCCCGGCTCATCCACCTCCACGCACCTCCACCACCCTCACAGGCCGGGCGGGGCGGGGGAGCAGTCAGCCCCTTGGCGGGCAGGTGGGACATCGTGCTGTCCTAGCTATAGCCGGTGGGCTGGTGTGCATGGCACCCTTAACTACAACAAACTGTTACCAAGCTAACACCACGCGGGCATCCATGCTCCTGCAAGCATCGCCGCTGCCATGCGATGCATGCGGGCAGGGGCCCAACTGATAGGGTGCCATGACGGGCCTCATGCCCACAGGGCCGCCACACGTGCACCCACTGTCGCCGTTACCCTCCTGTAACACGCCCAGCTCCTTGGCCCCTCCACCCAGGACTAGCCCAGAGGGGACCCCCCTCCGCTCTCCTGGCCGTGGCTGCGGTTCATGTCCTGCAGCTGCTGCGCCGCCTCGGGCCGCACCGCTGCGCAGCAACAGCCAGCATCTCCCTTTGCTTGGCCGGAGGGCGCAGCGGATAGCAAGGGACAGCAGCAGCAGGGGAGTATGGGCAGCACTAAGGGGCCAGCAGATGACAACAGGCAGCAGCAGGCAGCAGCTGCAGAGGAGTGGGTGGGCGCAAGCAGCGGGCGAGGTTCTGCAAGGCACAGTGCCACCAGCTGGTAGCAGCAGAGCAAGCTGTGTGCCCCACTGCTGCTGGTGGGGGCAGTGGCTGATGCATCATGCAAGCCTGTGCCCCAGGGCAAGCCATCATGGTGCCAGCAGGTGCAGTGTGCACCCCCTGCATCCATGTGCTGTCACTACCACCTCTACATTCCCAGCCTCATAGGCCCCGGTCGCCTCTGTTCATGCCCATCTGCCTGGCACATTGTGTGATGCAGCCACCATGCATACACTGGCTTTGAGGCGAGGCTTGCCACCCTGGCTATCATTGCTGTGGAGGGTGCAGATATTCCTCCCAGGCCCGTTGAGTACGAGTCCAAAGTCCTTGTCTCCAGGCCTAGCTGGGTTCCAGACGCGTTTGGTCATGAATGCGTGCTCACCAAAGGTACCACAACTTGTTTTGTGGGCTTGCACAATGTTCTCACGAATGAACTGTGTGGCTTCTCTTGCCTCCAGGAGATGATGCTCAATGGCACTAGGGTCTGTGACACTCTTGTTGGCCTGCGAGTGCAGCAAAGCATTCTGGGACACTGCCAGGAAGCATAACAGCATACTGGGATTGAGCATTGGTTGGGTTGAGTACCATGAACATTTCGTGTGCTTGTGCCTTCATTTTGCGAATGTTCGGCATGTCCCCCTGGAAGGCTGCATCCAGGGTGCATCACCATCCCCAGTGATGGGCAGCGGGCAGCAAGCCAGGATGACCATACCCACTTTCGTTGATTTGCCGCAGAAGCGCACGGTATGCGCGCGCCGCCATGATGCGCCGAACACAGGCTGCAGCCGATGGTCACAAGTACGCAAGGTAGTTGGGGGGTAGCTTTGAAGGAGTTGGTTTGAGTCGCGGGCGCGTTTCTGTCGGGCGCGTTACTGTCGCTTTGCAATTGAGCGAACCATCGCCCCTGGTCGTGGGCCACGCCGGAACACGAGAAAACGGAGACAAACATAGGTGCCCTGCTGTGCGTGCTATGCATCACTTTCGACTGGTCCCCCTTTCACCGCTTGCTTATAACCTCGCTGATGTGCTGGGCCAGCCCAACGGCATCTACCTCAGCAGAGCTGTCAGGATTGGTCGATCAGTGAGAACACCTGATGGTGTGCCACTACCTGCCCATTGGATCCAGGTGGGCGTTCAGGCATGCACAGGCTCACAGTGACACACACTGCTGGCATCAGGGAGGCGGGCACAAGCAGAAACAGCAAGCGGCGAATGTCGTGCCTGCCGCACAACTGACAGCACAACTGCCACCTGAACTGTTGCCTAGTGATATCACTGAAGCAACCATTGCACCAGCACCCCAGCAACTGACTACAGGTTCTGGCATTGAGTGCATGCCTGTTGACCTAGTGCCTCAATGCAGCACCTCAGCCACCTCTTCACTGACAGCAAAGCACACATTATGCAGCCAACCTTGGGTCACCAGGGTCACCGCCCTGAGGCACCGGGTCAACAGCCATGAACCAGGTCAACAGGCATGGCATGCAGAACCGGCACCAGGCCGCTGCTTACCACCAACAATGCGCTCATCAGCAGTTAATGATCCCATTCCTTCCTCTTCCCACCTCCTGCTTTACCATACCTTCATGGCAGTTGCACAGTATAGCGTTGCCCTTGCCTACCTGCCTGCCTGCTTGACTGACTGATTGACCGGCAGCCCCCTGAGCCGTATGGGCCCCAGGATAGGCCCACCATGCACACGGGCTGACCATGTGGCTTCTGCATGTGTGTTTCCCATCCACTGCAGTTTTCCTCGTCCCACTTGCGGTTATGGTGTGAGGGCAGCGAGGTGAGTGGGGGGCCCTTGATGCATTAGTCACAGGCCTGTGCAGTGGTTGTGCAGTGGATGGTTGGATCCAAGTGTTATAGCAGAGGCGGGGGGCATCATCATCACCATCATCATCATCATCATCATCATCATCATCATCATCATCATCATCATCATCATCATCATCATCATCATCATCATCATCATCATCATCATCATCATCATCATCATCATCATCATCATCATCATCATCATCATCATCATCATCATCATCATCATCATCATCATCATCATCATCATCATCATCATCATCATCATCATCATCATCATCATCATCATCATCATCATCATCATCATCATCATCATCATCATCATCATCATCATCATCATCATCATCATCATCATCATCATCATCATCATCATCATCATCATCATCATCATCATCATCATCATCATCATCATCATCATCATCATCATCATCATCATCATCATCATCATCATCATCATCATCATCATCATCATCATCATCATCATCATCATCATCATCATCATCATCATCATCATCATCATCATCATCATCATCATCATCATCATCATCATCATCATCATCATCATCATCATCATCATCATCATCATCATCATCATCATCATCATCATCATCATCATCATCATCATCATCATCATCATCATCATCATCATCATCATCATCATCATCATCATCATCATCATCATCATCATCATCATCATCATCATCATCATCATCATCATCATCATCATCATCATCATCATCATCATCATCATCATCATCATCATCATCATCATCATCATCATCATCATCATCATCATCATCATCATCATCATCATCATCATCATCATCATCATCATCATCATCATCATCATCATCATCATCATCATCATCATCATCATCATCATCATCATCATCATCATCATCATCATCATCATCATCATCATCATCATCATCATCATCATCATCATCATCATCATCATCATCATCATCATCATCATCATCATCATCATCATCATCATCATCATCATCATCATCATCATCATCATCATCATCATCATCATCATCATCATCATCATCATCATCATCATCATCATCATCATCATCATCATCATCATCATCATCATCATCATCATCATCATCATCATCATCATCATCATCATCATCATCATCATCATCATCATCATCATCATCATCATCATCATCATCATCATCATCATCATCATCATCATCATCATCATCATCATCATCATCATCATCATCATCATCATCATCATCATCATCATCATCATCATCATCATCATCATCATCATCATCATCATCATCATCATCATCATCATCATCATCATCATCATCATCATCATCATCATCATCATCATCATCATCATCATCATCATCATCATCATCATCATCATCATCATCATCATCATCATCATCATCATCATCATCATCATCATCATCATCATCATCATCATCATCATCATCATCATCATCATCATCATCATCATCATCATCATCATCATCATCATCATCATCATCATCATCATCATCATCATCATCATCATCATCATCATCATCATCATCATCATCATCATCATCATCATCATCATCATCATCATCATCATCATCATCATCATCATCATCATCATCATCATCATCATCATCATCATCATCATCATCATCATCATCATCATCATCATCATCATCATCATCATCATCATCATCATCATCATCATCATCATCATCATCATCATCATCATCATCATCATCATCATCATCATCATCATCATCATCATCATCATCATCATCATCATCATCATCATCATCATCATCATCATCATCATCATCATCATCATCATCATCATCATCATCATCATCATCATCATCATCATCATCATCATCATCATCATCATCATCATCATCATCATCATCATCATCATCATCATCATCATCATCATCATCATCATCATCATCATCATCATCATCATCATCATCATCATCATCATCATCATCATCATCATCATCATCATCATCATCATCATCATCATCATCATCATCATCATCATCATCATCATCATCATCATCATCATCATCATCATCATCATCATCATCATCATCATCATCATCATCATCATCATCATCATCATCATCATCATCATCATCATCATCATCATCATCATCATCATCATCATCATCATCATCATCATCATCATCATCATCATCATCATCATCATCATCATCATCATCATCATCATCATCATCATCATCATCATCATCATCATCATCATCATCATCATCATCATCATCATCATCATCATCATCATCATCATCATCATCATCATCATCATCATCATCATCATCATCATCATCATCATCATCATCATCATCATCATCATCATCATCATCATCATCATCATCATCATCATCATCATCATCATCATCATCATCATCATCATCATCATCATCATCATCATCATCATCATCATCATCATCATCATCATCATCATCATCATCATCATCATCATCATCATCATCATCATCATCATCATCATCATCATCATCATCATCATCATCATCATCATCATCATCATCATCATCATCATCATCATCATCATCATCATCATCATCATCATCATCATCATCATCATCATCATCATCATCATCATCATCATCATCATCATCATCATCATCATCATCATCATCATCATCATCATCATCATCATCATCATCATCATCATCATCATCATCATCATCATCATCATCATCATCATCATCATCATCATCATCATCATCATCATCATCATCATCATCATCATCATCATCATCATCATCATCATCATCATCATCATCATCATCATCATCATCATCATCATCATCATCATCATCATCATCATCATCATCATCATCATCATCATCATCATCATCATCATCATCATCATCATCATCATCATCATCATCATCATCATCATCATCATCATCATCATCATCATCATCATCATCATCATCATCATCATCATCATCATCATCATCATCATCATCATCATCATCATCATCATCATCATCATCATCATCATCATCATCATCATCATCATCATCATCATCATCATCATCATCATCATCATCATCATCATCATCATCATCATCATCATCATCATCATCATCATCATCATCATCATCATCATCATCATCATCATCATCATCATCATCATCATCATCATCATCATCATCATCATCATCATCATCATCATCATCATCATCATCATCATCATCATCATCATCATCATCATCATCATCATCATCATCATCATCATCATCATCATCATCATCATCATCATCATCATCATCATCATCATCATCATCATCATCATCATCATCATCATCATCATCATCATCATCATCATCATCATCATCATCATCATCATCATCATCATCATCATCATCATCATCATCATCATCATCATCATCATCATCATCATCATCATCATCATCATCATCATCATCATCATCATCATCATCATCATCATCATCATCATCATCATCATCATCATCATCATCATCATCATCATCATCATCATCATCATCATCATCATCATCATCATCATCATCATCATCATCATCATCATCATCATCATCATCATCATCATCATCATCATCATCATCATCATCATCATCATCATCATCATCATCATCATCATCATCATCATCATCATCATCATCATCATCATCATCATCATCATCATCATCATCATCATCATCATCATCATCATCATCATCATCATCATCATCATCATCATCATCATCATCATCATCATCATCATCATCATCATCATCATCATCATCATCATCATCATCATCATCATCATCATCATCATCATCATCATCATCATCATCATCATCATCATCATCATCATCATCATCATCATCATCATCATCATCATCATCATCATCATCATCATCATCATCATCATCATCATCATCATCATCATCATCATCATCATCATCATCATCATCATCATCATCATCATCATCATCATCATCATCATCATCATCATCATCATCATCATCATCATCATCATCATCATCATCATCATCATCATCATCATCATCATCATCATCATCATCATCATCATCATCATCATCATCATCATCATCATCATCATCATCATCATCATCATCATCATCATCATCATCATCATCATCATCATCATCATCATCATCATCATCATCATCATCATCATCATCATCATCATCATCATCATCATCATCATCATCATCATCATCATCATCATCATCATCATCATCATCATCATCATCATCATCATCATCATCATCATCATCATCATCATCATCATCATCATCATCATCATCATCATCATCATCATCATCATCATCATCATCATCATCATCATCATCATTATTATCATAATGATAGGAAGCAGCATCATGAGCAGCATCATGAGCAGCAGCAGGAGCAGGAGCAGGAGCAGGTGAAGGAGATCAGGTGATCAAGTCCAGGGCAGAGTAACAGGGAGGGGCAGAAAGCTCTGCCCTATCATTTGGGGAGTGTGGTGCACTGCTGCTGCTGCTGCTGCTGCTACACCTGATGCTCCTGCTGTGGCAGCTGTTGCTGCTTCTGCGTTGGCTGCTGCTGCTGCTGCTGCTGCCTGGGCTTGCTGCTGGTTGATCCGCTGCTGCTGGTGGGGGCGCAGGCCTGCAGCTGGCAGTGGTATGTGGAGGACAGCAGCACCAACGGCACCTGGTTGAACGACGTGCGCCTGCCCAAGGGCCAGTCCACGGCCATGAGAGTGGGGGACAAGCTGAGGCTGAGCACAGGGCCAAGTGAGGTGCTCGAGTGAGTGGGGGGCCTAGGGGGTGAGGGGGGCCCTGGGGGGGTCTGGCTGCCTGGGGTGGGGCCTGGGGTGGGGCCTGGGGTGGTCCCAGGGCTGCCTAGGGCCTGGGGTGCTGGGGCGGGGATGTGGCACCCCACAGGTCAGGGCTGAGGCACCAGGCAACAAACCATGGCCGCCACCTTCTACAGGAGGCGTCAACCCACCCCACCCCACCCCACACACCTGGATTCGTCCAGACTTGCCCCTAGCATGCTGTGCGCCACCATCGCCTCCATCATCACCGCCACCCACCCACTGCAGGCGGCAGCACCCACACCTGCTGCCCCTGCTGCTGCTGAGCTCAGCCCCCGCCCCTGTCCCTGCCCCTACGTCCTTGTCGTGTTGCTGCAGGTTCCGGCTAGTGCAGGACACGGAGGAGGTGGTAAACTGGGACGGCAGCGGCTTGCACAGCGGTGAGCACCGCCCCGCCCATCCCACCCTGCCCCTGTACATGCCACCACCACCACCACCACCACCACCACCATTACCACCACCACCAATGCCTGCAGCTGGCTCCGGCCGTGGCTCCAGCCTGCAGGGTTTCTGCAGGGGCACGTTACCCTGGCAGCGGGCAGCATGGCTACCTTAAGCCCGCCCCTTCCTGTGACCAGCTGCTGCGCCCTCTCTGCACCACCGTACACGACTGTACTACCACCTGACTCCCGGCTGCACCTGGCTGCACCTGCTGCTGCACCGCCCCTTCCTGTGACCAGCTGCTGCGCCTCACCCTCACCCTCACCCTCACTGCTCATGGTGGCAGCCGGCGGGGCGGAGCGCCTGTGGCGTCTCAGCCTGGCAGCCAGTGTGTCCATGGCTCCAGCTCGCCCCCTCCAGGGGTCTAGGGGGCATCCACTGCGCTGGCTGCAGGGCGTGACAACAATGACACCACGCCGCTCCACGCGCGCAACCGCACAGCAAAGCGCAAGGTGGGGGGCTGCGGCGGTGCGCAATAGCAGGGCGGGGAGGGACGGGTCACTGGCCAGGCCAAGCCAAGCCAAGCCAGGGCAGGGCAAGGCATGACAGGGCGGGGCAGGGCAGGGCAGGGCAGGGCAGGGCAGGGCAGGGCAGGGCAGGGCAGGGCAGGGCAGGGCAGGGCAGGGCAGGGCAGGGCAGGGCAGGGCAGGGCAGGGCAGGGCAGGGCAGGGCAGGGCAGGGCAGGGCAGGGCAGGGCAGGGCAGGGCAGGGCAGGGCAGGGCAGGGCAAGGCGGGGCGGGGCGGGGCGGGGCGGGGCATGACAGGGCGGGGCAGGGCATGACAGGGCGGGGCAGGGCAGGGCAGGGCAGGGCAGGGCAGGGCAGGGCAAGGCGGGGCGGGGCGGGGCGGGGCGGGGCGGGGCGGGGCGGGGCGGGGCGGGGCGGGGCGGGGCGGGGCGGGGCGGGGCGGGGCGGGGCGGGGCGGGGCGGGGCGGGGCGGGGCGGGGCGGGGCGGGGCGGGGCGGGGCGGGGCGGGGCGGGGCGGGGCGGGGCGGGGCGGGGCGGGGCGGGGCGGGGCGGGGCGGGGCGGGGCGGGGCGGGGCGGGGCAGGGCAGGGCAGGGCAGGGCAGGGCAGGGTGGCGGGCGCCTGTTGCTTGATATTTGAGTGTTGCTGATGTGTCCCCCTGCCTGCTGCTTGCCCCCTGGCAGGCTCGGACGAGCCAGACGCCTGGTGTGGAGGGTGAGGAAGATGGTGAAGAGGAGGAGGAGGAGGAGGAGGAGGGGGGAGGCCATGCACACGCTCACAACCGCCGTCGCATAGATGTTAAAGGAGAGGCTGCACCCCCCTTCCCCCTCCAACCAAACCCGCCCGTGGTCGCTGCCCTTGACGATGTCACCCGGCAGCAGGCAGCCCTGGCAGCTGAACAGCAGCCCCAAGCTGGCCAAGCTGCCGCTAGCGGAGTGAGGTCCAAGGTCAAGCCAGGCCAAGGCCAGCACAGCCAGGGGCGAGGCGCTGCGAGCCCAGCAAAGGCAGGGAGCCACCTGTTGGCGACAGCAGCAGGCGGCCCAGGACCCCAGGCAGCAGCAGCGACAGCCGAGCTGAGCCTGGGGCTGGAGGCAGCTGCGGATGCTGCTCCGAGCGGGAAGCCAGGGCCAGGGCAAGGTGCAGGTTTGCCAGGCCAGCCTCATGGGCAGGGTGTGGGTGTACGCGACCCAGTGGCAGCTGTTGAGGCGGCTCAAGCTGCTTGCAGCCCTGGTGGATCAGGCAGCTGCAAGGGAGGCAGCCGGGCCCCTGCCGCCCAGGCTGCAGCAAGCAGCGCCTTGCCCCTCCTCCCACTGAGGGCGTCCAGGGAGGCAGCCCCCTCTCTCAGCTGCTCCGCTGCCGCACCCTCCCCCCTCCCAGTCTGCCCCAGTGCTGGTGCCAGTGGCCCTGCCCTGCCTGCCACCCCCCTGGGGGTGAGGGCTGCACAAAGCACCAGCCCCACCTCCTTGCCCAGTGCCGCTGTGCCTGCTCCTGACAGGAAGGCAGTGCAGGGGGGCATGGGCACCCCAAAGCAGTCCATGTGCGTGACCGCTGCTGCAATGGCTGCAGGGGCAGCAGCAGCGGGGCAACAGCCAGGGGGTGGGGGGGCGAACCACTCAGCAGCAGGGGGTCAGCGGTCAAGGGGTGGGGGAGGGGGCCACCCAACAGCAGGGGGCGTGGGGGAGGAACCAGGCTACTCTGCAGCCAAGGCTGCTGACCAGGTGCCGCCAGCTGCTGTGGGGCTGCCTGTGGGCCCCTCTAGCTCCACCGCCCGTGGTAATGGTAGTTGGGGCGGGGGAGGGGTTCAGGCAGCAAGGCACAGCCTCCCACCCAGCCCCAGCCGAGCGCCAGGTCTGTGTGCCGCAGCCCCCCTCCCCTCCTCTGCTGCTGCTTTGGGTGCGCAGGCAGCTGCACAGGTAGGGCCAGCTGCTGGGTCTGGGCCAGTGCTGGCGCCTGTGAGGCCTGGCACTGCTGAGCGTGGCGACGGAGGAGCAGCAGGAGGGGGGGTGCTGGGTGGGGGGGCAGGAGGAGCAGCAGGAGGGGGAATGCCGGGTGGTGGGGCAGGAGGAGCAGCAGGGGGGCCCATGGAGAGGACAGCAGCAGGGGGGGGCCACAGTGGCCAGGCCGTACCCCACCGGGGCTCCCCTGAGGCTAGGCTTGGCCCCGGGCCGGCTGGGGAGGGTGTTGCGGTGGTTGGGGGGCGGGGGGGCAGCACCACCCCAGGCCCTGCTGACGTGTTGGGGGGGTGGCCAGCAGGGGTGACCCCCAGTGGCACCCCCACTGCGGGGGAGCAGGGGAGGGGGGAGGGGGGCCGGCCTGCTGGTGGCTTCAGGCCCCCTCGGGAGCCTGAGGGGGGCCACAGGGAGGCCCAGCAGCTGTACCGTACCAACATGGTGTGTGTGTGTGTCACACTTGCGGTACACCTGCATCACACCTCACCACATTCTTACGCCTCGCGCACAAGCCTGTGTGCCAAGCTAGGTGGCAGCCTCACAATTGCAGTTGCCAGGTCTAGATGCATCTAAGTGTGGCAAGGCTGGGTCGTGAGGGCTGTGTGGGGTGTGCATGCAAGGCTGTGGAGGCTGTGTGGAGGGCTGTGTGGAAGACTGCTCCGGCAGGGCGGCAGGCCTCTAGGGAGGAGCTACCGCCTGTGGCATGGCCCACTCCCACCACCAAGATGCATAGGAACCCGTACACCAGTATCCCTGACCCCTGCCCTGAGCCTGCAACCGCTCTTGGGGGTAGGAACCAGGGTGTTGCTGTAGGGGCAGGTCAGTTGTCAGGGGGGGTGCTGGGTACCTTGTTGACTGGCCCCCTCGCCCCACACGCCCAAACAAACACTGCTGGGTTCGCTGTAGGCGTACGGGACAAGGCCTAACCCCCCAAACTTCCCCTCACTCCCCAGGCCTCACCCCAGGCATCACGTCATCTCACTCTTTCCAATTTCACCAGCAAGTCTAACTGCCCCCTGGCCAACTGCTCCCTCTCCCCGTTGCGCTTTCTGTCAGGCGCTGCCATCCCCTTTGTTCATGTCTGTGTTTGTTCATGGCTGCTCAGGAGCTGCGGCGGCGCTTGGAGGAGCGGCGGCGGCTTGTAGAGGTGCTGGAAGCGGCCCTGGCTGAGAAGGACAGCCAGGCTATGAAGGCAGCTGCTCAGCACGCCCAGGAGCTGCAGCAGGTGGGTGGGGCGGGGCGGGGCGGCGCGGTCCAGAGCAGAGCGAGGGGGGCGGGCAGGATGAGCCACTACCACAGCCACCATGAGGGGCAACTGTCACCATGAGGGCCAACTGTCAGGGACCAGGACGCAAGCAGTGCAGGGGGGTCCTGGCGGCTTCCTCCTCCTGGTGAGGCAGAGCGGCACTGCCTGGTGTGTGGGTGAGGGACAGTGAGTCAGGGGTCAGGGGACATGCCACTCCCATGCCCCTGCTGCCACACTCTCAGTAGCCCTGCAGCAGCGGCTCTAGGCCCCCGCCATCACTCGTGAGTGGGTGTCTCACCACGGCTCCCACTCTCGCTGTGTCCGCAGCCTGGCCTACCTGCCCCTCCCCTCCTTCCACCCCTGCACCCCCCACCCTTCCGCCCCTGCACCACCCCGCCTCTGCCCTGCCCTTGCAGGCAGTGGACCGGGCTATGCGGGCCGAGGCCCAGGCCAGCCAGCTGTCCAGCCAGTTGGCTTCAGAGCAGCTGGCCCGCACCCAGCTGGCCGACAACCTGGCAGCCCTCAAGGTGGGTGCCCACCTGCCAGCCTGCTGCATGCCACCAGCCCAGGCGTAGGTCCCTCACAGATCTCACCCCACAGCGCTGGCTCCTTGCCATGCATGGCTTACCACCGCAAGGGTGATGCCAAGGGGTCTCAATTGTGTAGGACTGCCAGTGTTAGGGAAAAGTGGCTGAGACTAAGTGCCAGTATGAGAATCAGGGTCGGTGGAGAGTGGGAAGGCACAAGTGAGAACCTGGTGAGTACATGTTGCGGTTTTAGCTTGAGTTTAGCCCGTCACTGACGCGTAAGGAAAATTCGGGATTGGGTGTAGTGAGCAGGGGTGACGGCTAGTCTATCGGTTCAGGTTGCCACTGGAGGGAGCTAGCCATCTCAGCAGCTGCCCAAAGCTGGGTCACGAGACTAAAGCGTCGCTTTCCGAGGTGCGGCGCAGGCGCAGGTGGATCACGAGCACGCGGAGCTGGAGCGGGTCAAGAGCGAAGCCTGGGGCTTGCGCGCCGAGGTGTCGCAGCTGCAGGCCGACCTGGCCGCAAGCCATGCGCGCGAGGCCGTCGCCCGGCAGCGGCAGGAGGAACTGGAGACTGCGGCGCGAGCTAGCGCGGTCGCCGCGGCGACAGCCGAGGTGATGCCGGCCTAAGAACTCAATACCACGTTCTGATTACGCGCAGCCCAGACTAGAACAGGCTTGCTTACGATGGTACCTCCTCGTCGCTTTCGAAGACCACTCGCCGCATGTGAGCTTGGGTTCTGTGGTTTGTGGGGTGTGCAGGAGCAAGCGCGCATGGCCCGCAACGCGTTTGATTTGGAGCTGCTTTCAAGGGCGGCAGCGCAGCGTAGCGCGGACGAGGCGAACGTGCAAGCACAGGCCATTGCCGCAGAACTCGCCGAGCTGCGTGTGGAAATGCAAGCGCTGAGGGCACAGGTGCGGCGTAGCAGCGGGTTGAATGACGCATGATGGGCCACTTGCTGCCTCGGTGCGCGCTCATGATGTACTTTGCACCAGATACTCCGGTGGTCACGGGATCGCAATTTTTTACGCGCAGGTCGCTCGTTCGTCGTTGGGCGATAAGGAGTTGCGCGCTGAGCTGGAGCAAGCCGAGGACGCGGCAGCGGTGCGTCAGGCCGGGTTCAGCTCGTTCGCCCGTGCACCCGTAACTGCGAACCCCCTGCCCTGCTGCCACAGCCCCAACCCCAAATCTGCGGGTCCCTTCCCCCTGCACTACTGCCTGACCCAGTAGGGGCGACTAGACAGTTGGGTTGAAAGCCTGGGTGATGCCCTTCTTGCCCTCCTTGCCCGGCATCACCTGGTGCGGCCCTGCTAAGAAGCAGCCAATCATCACATAAAGGCTGGCTGCAGGCAGGTCACATGCCTTGGGTCTTGTTGTTGTGACTAGAATGCCGCCTGTGCTTTTGCTGACGGGCTCAGCAGTCAGCAAGGGGGCAGCAGCAGCAGAGGAGTGTGGGCAGCGCTATGGGGCCAGCAGGTGGGGACAACAGGCAGCAGCAGGCAGCAGCAGCAGGAGATAGGCGCAGCAACAGAGGAATGGGTGGGAACAGGTCAACTGCTGTCACAGCCCAGCACTGCAACTGAGTCCTGTCATCCACAGCCCCTACTGTCCCAGTCCTTGCTGCTGCCGTCGCATGCTGCTTGCAGCTGCGGGCTGACCAGCTGGCTGTGCGGGAGGCGTTTGCCCAGGCCGCCCAGGATGCGGCGCACCACATGTGTGAGCAGGTGCGGCGTTGAGTAGGGCAGCGATGCCGCCGCCCTCCCGCAGGTCCCAGGTCGACAAGTAGCCGACAGCAGAGAGCTACGCACAAGTAGCCGACAGCAGAGAGCTACGCTCGTCCAGGAGGTGCCTGGCCATTGCCTTGCCATCCTGCTCTGCTGCTGACCTCAAGCTGCCAGGCTGCACTAGGCTGTCTGAGCATGAGACGCATGACGCATGGCCAGGCATGCAAGCAGGAGTAGCTTGCATGTGTCCATGCATAGCGCCTGTTACATGCAACCAAAATAACTCACAAGGCCCATGCCTGGGAATGAGCAGAGCTCAGCAGCCAACAGGGATAGGGCAAGCGCAGCCATGGACACGGCTGTGTGAGCGCGCACTGACACAACACTACATCCCCTGCTGCTGGAAGCCCCTGCTGCGACACAACACTACAGCTGCTGCTGGAGGCCCCTCCCCTGCTGCTGGAGGCCGCTGACCTGATGACGTCATGCCGGCTGCTCTGATGGCATGGCAGCGCAGCCCAGGAGGCCACAATGCCCCCAGTGGGTGCCAGATTGTAGCGAAGGCCACTGGGGTGTGTTGCTGAGGTAGCTGCCTAGCTGAGGTAGCTGAGGTGGGGCAGGGAGGTGACATGGCAGCGCCCTACGTGTGGCCGCAGGTGGTGCAGGGCATGGCTGCGCAGGCGGCCCAGGCGCAGGCGGTCATGGCGGCCTTCTTACAAGGCCCAGTGGGTGGCTCCCCTCCTGCTGCTGTTGCTGCTGCTGCTGAAATAAACCAGCTGTTTTTGCTACATCTGTACCGCCTGGTCCCTGCTTCTGACTGCTCCTCTGCCCCTTGGCCCCCCTCTCCCCCACACCCCCCTACCCTAGCACCCCTCCCCTGCCACACCCACCTCTCGCCCTGGGCCCGTTGTAGCCGCCGCCGTCCCCTACACCAGCACCCCTACCCCTACACCCCTTCACCAGCTGTGCCACTGCCATCACGGTGCAGGTGGCTCAGCTGTGCAGCCGAGACCTCTTGCAGCCCGGACCCTTCCTCAGCGACACGCAGGCCTGCCTGCTGCCCCTGACCTACCGCCCGGCTGCCGCTGCCGCTGCTGCCCACCCAGGCGCCCTGGATGGACCCCCTGGGGTGATGCCCGGCGCTGCCATGCCGCCCTCCCCCCAGCGCTGGCAGGCCAGGCTGCGCTCCCCTGGGGGTAGTCCAGTGGGCGTGCAGCTGGGCACCCGGGGGGGCCAGGGGGGGGGCCACGTTAGGCCAGGCCAGGGGAGGGCTGAGCCAGATGACGGCAAGGCTCGCAGCTCAGGCCAGAGCCAGTACCAGCCCCCGGGCCATGCTGCACAGGCTGCTGCTTTTGAGCTTGGCCAGGGTCAGGGCCAGGGCCAGGGCCAGGGCCAGGGCCAGGGCAATGCTTGCTGGGGTGCCACTGTGTCGCCTCCGGCCTGGGCTGCGCGCTGCCAGGCTAGCCAGGCTGCTGAGGGAGCCACCCAGCAGCAGCAGCAGCATGCACACACGCAGCAGCAGCAGCAGCAGCTCCAGGGGCAGCAGGGTGAGGCACAGCTGTCCCCTCTGGTACTCGCAACCCAAATGGACCTGGACCCCCCGGCCACTGGCTGGCATGCAGCTGTCAGCCCCCCATGCACCTCGCGCATGCAAGCGCATGCGAGCCCATGCAAGCTGGGGACAGGGCCTGGGCCCCAGACCCCCCTGGCTGCTCCAGGTGCCCCGCCCCCCCTGCAGGGTCAGGACACGTCCCAGCTGGGTCCCCACCTGCCTGGACTGCTGTCTAGCAGTGGCCCCCCTGCAGCTGCTGCTCCCTCTAGCCAGTCAGCAGCAGCAGTGGCTGGGGGGCCAACAGCAGCAGGCCAAGGTGGCAGTGGCAGCAGCGGTGAGCGAGGTGGGAGAGGGGTGGAGGGAATGGGCAGCAGGGCAGAGCAAGAGGGGACGGCGCCTGGGTGGGCAGCAGACCTACCGAGCGCTGCCCCTGACCCAGTGCTGGCGGCAGCAGCCCACCCCCCAGCACTGCACCTGGTGGGCCCCCCGCCCTGCAGCACTTCACTGAGCCAGGGTGCGACCTGGCAGACCTCCCAGGTGCCCAGCTCCACCTCCCCTGCTGCGCAGCCACACACCTTACCTACCCACTACAGCCACCACCACCACCACCACCAGCAGCAGCAGCAGCAGCAGGGTATGCAATACTCCCCCAAGCAGCAGCAGCCTTGTCCACAGCAGCAGCAGCAGCAGCAGCAGCAGCCACACCCCTGGCAGCAGCAGCAGCAGCAGCAGCAGCAGCAACAGCAAGGGCAGCAGCAGGGTGAGCCACCTTGTTCAGAGCAGGAGCGGCTTGCAGGGTCTGTGGCTGAGCAGGTCGATGGGGAAAAGAACCTTGGGGCTGAGATAGCACAGCCCGGCCTGGGCAGCAGCTCTGGAGCTGTGGCAGCGCATGCTGCTGCTAGTGCTGGCGGTGGTGGCGGTGCTGCTGCTGCTGCTGTCAGTCGACTTGCTGCGCCAGCTGAGGGTGGGCCACCGCCCCTGAGCCCTGCACAGCGCCAGGCCTTGCTTCAGAGCCAGCTGCAGCAGGCCAGTAGGGGAGGGCCTAGCCAAGCAGTCGACTCCCAACGGCTGCATGCCACCCAAGCTGCACTGACACCGCAACCTCAACCTCAACCGCAGCAGCAGCAGCAGCAGCAGCAGCAGCAGCAGCAGCTGGAGCCAGGTGGTGGGGCACAAAGTCAAGCTCCTCAATCCCAGCAGCGCCCAGCAAGCCAGACTCATCTTCCACCTGGACAGAGCCAGGGGCAGCAGGGGGGGCAGGGGGGCCAGGGCCAGGGGCAGGGGCAGGGGCAGGGCCAGGGGCAGGGGCAGGGGCAGGGGCAGGGGCAGGGGCAGGGGCAGGGGCAGGGGCAGGGGCAGGGGCAGGGGCAGGGGCAGGGGCAGGGGCAGGGGCAGGGGCAGGGGCAGGGGCAGGGGCAGGGGCAGGGGCAGGGGCAGGGGCAGGGGCAGGGGCAGGGGCAGGGGCAGGGGCCTCAGGGGCAGGGGCAGGGGCAGGGGCCTCAGGGGCAGGGGCAGGGGCAGGGGCAGGGGTTGGCAGCATCCCAGCCATACTGGCAGACCTCCGTCCCGCCTGCCCCTCCCCCTGACCTCATGAGTCCCACCGCCTGCGCCACCCTCAAGCTGCCCCTGACTGCAGCTGTTGCGCCCTGGCCAGCCCCCGCTGCTGAGCCCTCTGGCCAGGCTGCTGCTGCGGCCCCCCACACGCAGCACCCTGAGCCATCCCCTCCCACCCTCCCCCTCCCCCCACCCACTGCCACGGTGGTCCAGGTCAGTCCTGCAGCCGCCCCCCCTGCTGCTGCTGCTGCTCCACCCTGCACCTCCTCCCCCTACCCCTCCATGAGCACACACAACACAACACTGGCCCCAATGCCAGGACCAGCAGCTGGGCAGTGGGCCAGGCTGGTCGCCCCTGCTCACAGCTGCACGCCACAGCTCCCTCAGGGCCCCTTGGTGGGCCTGCCATGCAACACTCTTGTGTGATTGTTTGACTGCCATGCAGCTCGACAGCGCCACCGCCATGCAGCTGGACGATCCGAGTCATGTTCAAACATTCAATGCAGCTACCATGCAGCTCAACTCCCATGCGACGCAGCCCCAGGCCAGCTTCACGGCGGGTGGAGGCCCCCCGACCCATGGGGCACATGCCCTAGAGCACCGCATGCGGTCCACACCAGCAGCTGCAGAGAGCGCTGAGCCACAACCTTGCACCCTGGCTACTGTGGTGGCTGACGAGGTGCCCCCCAGAGCTCAGGGCTGCGGGTGGGGTGGGCATGGCTTGACTCCCGCTGCCCCTCCTGCCGCTGCTGACCCAGGCCCAGCCCCTGCTGCCCCTGCAGCCCCCCACCCCCTCTCACAGCTGCCCAGCTCCCAGCCGCCCGCCAATGCCCAGCAGCTGGGGGCCCAGGCTAGCTCTGCCCCTGACGTCAGTGTGTCAGGAGGGGGCCCTCTGGCGGCCAGGGAGGGTGAGGGTGCTGTCATGGCAGCAGCAAGTGGAGGGAGGGGCAGTTGGGCTGCTGGTGCTGCCGTCAGCGCTGGTCCTAGTGCTGGTGCGGATGTCAGCTCCTGTGCTAGGGGTGATGCAGCTGGGGCAAGGGGGGAGTACCAGAGGCCCCTCCTTGGGGCAGCGGCAGCAGCAGCAGCAGGAGCAGGGGAGGTGGCACATGCAGTGGAGGGTGGATCAGCTGCTGTGGCAGCAGTGGCAGCCGCCGAAACGGCAGGGCCGTGGGCAGCAGAAGCTGAGCTAGGGGGGTTACGTGAAGGAGGTGAGGAAGGGGAGGGTAGGGTGGAGGGCGGCAGGGAGCAGGCAGACAGCCTGCAGGCCTCCCCTTGGCCCCTCCTCGGCCCCTTACGCCTCAGTCTGGCTGCTGGGTTAGGGCTGCGCTGCTCTGGGCCAGGAGCTGATGCTCAGCTGGGTGGGAGCTACAGGACTGAAGCGGCAGGCGCTGGAGCAGGGGCAGCAGGGGCAGGGGCGGCAGCAGGGGCAGGGGTGGCAGGGACAGGGGCAGTGGTAGCAGATGGAGCAGGGGCGGCTGGAGCAGTAGGTGCAGCAGGCAGCCTGCCAAGCAGCCAGTGCGATGCAGCCAGGGGTGGGTCCGGGAAGGTTTTGCAGCGCACGGAACCGCCTGCGGGGGACCCCCAGGGGGCTCAGCTCAAGTCAGGGCTGCAGGCGTGCTGGCCCGGGGTGGGAGAGGGGCGGGTGGGTGCATTGGACGGCAGCCCAGCTGGGCCAGCTGGGCTGGGAAGCTTAAACAGCAGCCAGCTGGGGGCGGCGGTGGCTGCTTGTGTGGCAGTGCTGGATGCAGCACTGATTGACAGCCTCGCTTGAGTAGTCCAACCGCAGTCATCGTTGTTAACGGCAGCAGCAGAACTTGACACCGTGCTACACGAAGCTCTTCCGTTGGAATGATGCTGCCATGGAGCATGTTTGAGTTGTGCATACCCAATTATGTGCAAGCCGCTATGGAGCATGTTGCCAGTTTGCATGCCTAGATTGCTAATGGGCAAGGCTAAGCAGCCAGTCCAGGCTGTCGCATCACATCACCACACAACGCGTGTCTCCCTTGAGCTGTCATCAGCTTACGTTAGTGTATGCAGGTCATGCCAACCCTACACTGCAGCCCTCGCGGTCAGGCAATACTGTAGGTGGTAGGCACTCATGCACCATGTCCATGTGCATCAGGTATACTCCACACAGCCCAATGACACAATTTGAGTCACGCTATTAATCCCTAGTGGTCCCTAGTGGTCCGGCTCAAATGGAGGCCCTAGTAAGGGACAAGGGGGCTGTCGCAAATAACAAGTTGAAATCACTATCATAAAGTGTAATTGGTAAGGACTGCTTGTTTGTTTGTTGCAGCAATGCCTGACAACCAGTGCCATACAATAGCTGATGACAAGGATGCCAGCATGCCCGCTGTCATGCAAGGGCACTAACAGTAGCAACACCTCTCCTCTGCACCGCCTGCATGACTTCAGTGATGACCGCCACTCTGCTGCTTCACAGTGAGGAGCGTACAGCCATCTCAGACAGACTGGGAAGTAGAGTTTCCGGTCGGCACGAAATGCTGTTTAGGCGCATCGGCATGGCAATGCCCGGGTGTGCGGCCTGAAACGGGGCCGGGTCACACATGTAAGGTGACCATCTGAATGGCGTTGGTACTCTGCGCGCACCGCTCAATTGTGTTCCGCTGATCCGCTGCGCCTCCCACCGTCCTGGGTGGGTGCGACCGTGGCTTCAATGCCAAGCCGGTTCACCAGATCGCGAGCCGCGCCCAACCGCTCGTTTTCATGTAGCGTTTGAGCAGCCAGCTCTATCCAGCGTCTCCGTGAGACCTCTCCCAGTGCCCGCAAGTCTCGGACATATCTACGAGCAGATACATGAGATAGGGCGCAAGTGAACGGGCATGGCTGAGTAGGCACATGCAAGGCTCCCTGGGGGCTTCAACAGTGCATCCGGGGTGGGCAATGCATCTCCGCTCCTGAAGTGCCTTATGGAGTGTGTGGGTAGTGACAGTAAGGACCATGCAGGAAGATGGGGGGCTTGTTGTCAAGACTGCGTGCACCTTATTATTTCATCACTCTATGCAGATGCTTCAGCAGTCAACAGCGACAGCAGCAAAAGTATATGGCTGCCCTGCTGCTCCGGTGCTTCACTGCAAACTTTGAAGGAAGCACATGGGGGTCACACACAGCAATCACTCACGCTTCCATGGCATCAGCAAAGCCCTGCTTGATGAGGTCCAAGCGCTCCAGCCCAGCCGCAGTGAGCTCCCGCACCTGCAGCAAACAACGCAGGCATGGCCTGCATTGCGCAGCGATGGTTGCACTAAGTTTCTCAGTGCATGACAGACTATGCTGACTGTGCCCAGGCAGCAGCAGCAAGGAGTGCAGAGAGTTGCTGACCATGTGGGTGGCATTAGGTGCCGTCACAAGTCAACATGCAGTGTGATGCAATGACCTCTCCAGCTACAGCAAAATCACAATGAGTCAATGAGACAATATGTTGCCACACACTTCTCTGCTGTTTCACCTTCTGCTCTATGGTCTCCAGTTGCTGGTCCATCACAGCAATGCCATTCGCTATTGTGTCCGTGAGCACATGCTGCTCCTGGTGCTCTCCCACAGCACCTTGCTCTTCTTGCCCCAGTTCTTGCTGGTCTGGTTCCAGACTTAATAAGTCCTCTTCTTGCCCATGCTGATGGCCATCCTCCTGCTCACTGTGCTGCTGCTGGTGTCTCAAGCCATTGCCATAGCCATGCTGCTGATCTGGCCGTGAGCTGTGGTGCCCTGCATGACTCTGGTCTCGCATTAGGCTGACATCGTCCTCGTCTGGAAGGCTATGGTTTAGCTTGCTGTGTGTGTGAGACGAGACCTGAGGTCTCTGGATGGTGCGAGCTTCTTTTGCACTAGGGCTGCTGGGCTCCAGGTGAGCACCGCCCCTCTTGGCCGTGCTCGTGTGTGTCCCATACAATCCGGCCAGCGCCCCGGCAGCGGCTTGGGACGCGTCTGGCATGTCAAGCATGCTGCCGCCCGCATGGAGCCCGTTGGCACCGTACATCGCTGTCCTGCCAGTGGGTAGAGGTATTTGCGCAAAATGTACGCCAGTGGGCTCGATCACGAAGCGCTGGATGACTATACGTAACGCAGCACCACTGATTACGGTAAAGAAGCCACGTACAGTCGCGGTCGCAGCAAACGAGGTATGGCGATTTGAACCTGACGGAATATTTTGAAGTTCCGAGTGAGACAGCCCCTCGGACAGTATCAGCCGCGCCCACAAGCCACAGCACACATAAGGTACTACCTGCCGTTGTCACAACAAAGATAGAGGCATTAGCATCACCTGTTGCAGACTGACAGCCCGCTAAGCTTTGGGCACCTCCAGCGCAGGGCAGCAATGGTCAGCAAGCGTTTCATCAGCAGTTTGCTTTGCGCGTTGGCGGTGCTGTTAGCAGCGCCGGATGCCGCTGCGCCTCAACGGCCAGCGGCAGGGAGTGAAGTTGATGCCGCGCAATCCAGCAAAAGTCGGTCGCTTTCAGCTACCGCGCAGGTAAGACTAGCCAGGAATGCGTAATGCATCCCCGGCAGGTCAGGCGTAGCTCGGGCAGCGCCGTTGTTAGTGGCAAGTCGTATAGTTTCATCAAGCCAGCCGCGCCTACTGTCGGCCTTGTTGCCTAGCTACGCTGACGGTGTCGTGATGCATTGATCCTTTCGTGCGACAGGACGTCACCTCGGTCTACTTCAATGGCCTGGCCCCTGGCTGGTTGACCGCGTCCTTTGGCTGCACGGACTGCAATTACGCGGACGCAGTTCGGGTGGGCGCCGACAGCTGGTGCAAGCCCCGCTTGCACATACCGATTGCAGGTGTATTGATCTTCAGATCAGTGCTTGGCGGGTTTTGCTGCTTGTAGAAGTACAGCGGCTCATCTGCCAGCGCTTACACCAGCTTCGCGCCATGGGGAGCACTGGTGCTTCAAGCCCCAGAGCCTTTTAGCTCAATGGCTGTGCTGGATATCTATGTGAAAGGCGCTGGCATAAGCAAGACAGCCTTCTACCTAGAGGACACGGATACAAGGCGCTATTCTAAGTGAGTGACAGTGCGAGGTTGGTGCTGCCTGATACACTGCGATGCCTTCCTCACACCCACACTGCTGCTCTTGACTTGCAGGACACTGGCATTTGGCAACAGTGCTGCGCTCAAGAGCTCCAATACGACTCTCAACGTGTTGGGCTCTGACGCTGATGGCTGGATCAGAATGCAGGTCAGCCCCATGGTTGCCAGCTATGTGAACTTCTTCACCTTTTGTGCATCTCAACATTGCTCAAGGCTGCACTCCGCAGATCAACCTGCAATCTCTAACTGATGACATGCCTAACAGTACATGGAACCGTCTGATTTTCAAGGATGCTTCAGGTACGATCACCATTATGGCATGATGGCTAGTATAGATCACGACTTACTAACCATTCCTTGCTATGCTCCTTCCAGGGACCGGGTTCACATTGCAGTTCAGCTACACTAAGATTCTGGGCTTCAGCTCAGCATTCGGTGCAGCTGGGTTTGAATGGACAGGCATGCCTATGCCAAGCATGCCTAGTGTTGGCCCAGTGCTCAGCTTCCCACCGCTCCAGTCTGCAAACCCTCGGCCTTCACCCACCCCTCCTACTGCTACTCCAGGAGCCACTAATGGTTCCTCCACCCCCTCTAATGGTTCCTCCACCCCCTCTAATGGTTCCTCCACCCCCGCCCCCACCACCACAGCAGGTCCCCGCCCTCCAACTGGCAGTGTCAGTTTCCCTCCCTTTGGCTTCCCTCCCTTTGCCGGTTTCCCACCCCTGGCTGGCTTCCCTTCTGCAGCTAGCCCTCCGCCTTCCCCATCTGCACCTGGGACGTCACCAGCACCAGTCCCTGCACCGACACCCAACCCAGCACCGTCCACCACCCTTCCGGCGGCACCCAGCACCAGTCCCAGCACTGTTGTCAGCAATCCCATATTCAGCCCAATCCAACCCCCCACCACTGTAACGCCAATAGCCTTGCCAGTTTTGAACTTTGATACAATAATGGTGGGCAATGCAAGTGTTATGTTTGTGTTTTGCTTGATGACCGCATTGTGGCAGACTGGTTACTGCACTGCCATCATCTTGTGCAGGCGGGCATCAACCCCACACGGTTCATCATGCGCTTCAAGCCAGACTCTACTGTGACCCAAATCAGTAGCATTTGCGATGAGTTGGCCAACATCCAGGTGCCGACTGGCTTCACAGCCCCCCGGTTCACTGGTTTCTGTGACTCCAACAGCTTCTTCAATATCACGCTGCCAGGCAGCTCGACTGCCCTCTGGCCATTCCAGTCCTTCCAGGTCAACAGCATTGTGAGTTCTGGCAATGTACAACAATTAGCTCTATCACTTAATTGGCTGCTGCTGTCATGCATCAACTACTGTTGTCTTGTCGGGGTGCTTGCTGACTTGCAGGCTGACTTGGAATCCATGCGCACAGCTCTAGGAGACTCGGTTGCATACTTTGAGCGTGACTTGGCTGCGAGTACCACACAGATCTTTGCTACTACGCTTGATGCAACGTACAATGTGCGCTACTGGAACCTAGACCGTTTGGACCAAGTCAGCCTACCTCTGGATGGAGTGTACAACCCAGGTGAGGCTCTGCTAGCCAGCGGTCTGCTAGAGGCTGCATTACCTACTGTTGCCCATAATGCAGTCCTCACCTTGTCCCTTGTTGCAATAGGCTCTCTCGACGGCTCTGGTTCACATGTGTTTGTGTTGGACACCGGCATCCGCTGGTCCCACCAAGACTTTTCCAACCGCGTTGGGACAGGCACATCAATCATTGGAAGGTAGAGCAGTGGGACTCGTCAGCTCAGACTGCAGCACCCAAGCTGGCTGGTTGCGTGTGCAGTGCTTGATTGTTTCGAATTACTGCACATGCTCCAACCGTCTGCAGCTCCAACTGGGATGACAACGGCCATGGTACCCATGTGGCTGGCATTGCCGCTGGCTCCATTCACGGGGTGGCTAAGAAGGCCATTGTCCATGCGGTGAAGGTACTTGATGCCCAAGGATCTGGCTCCTACTCCAACATCATCTCAGGAATGGGCTGGTGAGTGATCAACTCACTTGTAGAACCACATGATGGGCTGCATGATTGTGGTGTGGGGGCACTCTGCCATGCCTCACCAGCCCTACAGTAGACAGTAGCCAACATTAATGGCTATGGGCGGATGTATGGGATGTGTGGCTATCATGGTCGCAGGGTGAAGAACTTTGTGCTTCAGAACAACATCCGGCAGGCTGTGGTGGTCATGTCTCTTGGAGGTCCTCGTGCTTCGTCACTAAACGATGCAGTGGAGGACTTGGCAGCCGTGAGTGGTTGCTGTGATGGCCATAATCAGCCGTTATGCAACTCGAGTGGACACATCTTGTGGCTGTGCTTGTGCTGCAGAATGGCATTCAAGTGGTAGTAGCTGCTGGAAACAACAATGGAGGGGATTCGTGTTCATACTCCCCTGCCAGTGCAACTAGTGCCATTACAGTGGGCGCCAGTGACAACAACGACAGGCTCACCTCGTTCTCAAATGTTGGTGGCTGCATCTCCATTTTTGCGCCTGGTGCGTCCATCCAATCTGCATCGTATGGAAGTGACACGGGCGAGGCAACTATGAGCGGGACTTCCATGGCTGGGCCACATGTGAGTACTTGCCAAGGTAGCTTCGCAAGCTGGATCAGGATCTGTTGTTGTGCTGCAGCTCGCTGGAACCTGGTACACTACTTAAACACCCCTGCCAATGACATGTGCAGGTGGCTGGTGTTGTTGCGATGATTCTGCAAAACCAACCTGGGGCATCAGTGTCAGACGTCAGGTCTGCTCTTAACCGAGCTGCCCCTGCCATCACCTTCTCTCCATCTTCTCCGTCACGACTCCTGAACGCTCAAACATCTCGGCTGAGGTCGGGCCAATCTTCACCGACACCTGTCCCGGCTCCAACCTCAACCCCATCCACAGCTCCGCGCGCATCACCCCCACCTGTGGCGACACCCACACCTGTGGTGACAGCTCCTACCAGTGCCCCTGCCTTCCAGCCCATCTCTTTCCCATCGTTTGGGGCACCCTCAGGCAGGCCATCCTGGTGTGCTACCTGTGCTTGGTGCATGTTTTGCAATTGAGCTGCATTTCTTCATTGCACTGTTGTGGGCAAATCAAACTGAACCATGTGTCACAAGTGTACGGATCCTTTTGCATATGCTAGCTGGTGCTCACCCTGTGATTTTGTAGACGCTGTCATCCTGCGTTCAGCTCATTAGTGTAGTGCAATAAGGGTGGGTTGATGACCCAAATGAAACTCAGTATCAATTCCTCCTGTTCGGACACTGTCATGAATTGCACTGACCTGTAAGGTTTCAGTTCAATCCCCAGGCATGCGTTGGAGATGATGACTCGCATTGCTGATGAGAATAACGCGCATTACAGCTTTATGTTGGCAATGTGCACAGTACTGCGCGTTACTAATATAGCGCACTGCTGCCTAAACCAGTCCTAACTCATGTACCCCTGGTGTAGGGCTTGGTCAAAACTTGGGCTTGGTCTAACCCACCCCCGGACCTTGATTACCTGCAGCCAATCACAATCAGCACTTTGACAGCTTGATTTGAGATGAGACACAAGGTATCGACATACAATGCGGGGACACGCTAGGCGGGATAGGCCCCCTTACTTGGCGCCGCTTCGTTGTCCATCCGTCCCTCCGACCTTTTCGTTGCTTGGCTTATGGCGAACAAGAAGCTGCGATGGCACCCACATGAGCGACGTGTGCTTACACAGGGTAGAGGTCACGCGGAGGCGCTGAAGTTGAAGTCGACGTCGCACCTTTCGACTTCTTTGTCGAGCCCTGATTTTGCTTGGCGCTGCCCATCCGCTTATGTCGAGCCACTGCGCGATGTGCTTTGAGACGGCTGTGGCTTTTTCTAGCAACTTGAGTTTTCCCCGGAGATGCATGGAGTGATGAAGCAAAATGAAGCGTGGGGCTGCCCCACTGGGGCAGAACCGGGCCAGCTGCCGACACACAAGTCTGCGGCAGTGTCTTCGACTCGGGAAGGCCAAGGAAGGCCAGGCCCAGCATTGTAGGCTGCCTCACATGATGCGCAGCCGGCCGCCCAACCCAATACACCACCCTCTGGCCTTGCGGTCAGGGACTCAACCACCGTCACTCCCACCCTCCCCTGGAGCGTGGTGATGGCAGCAGCCGACTCGCCTCAAGCCCCAAACCTACACCGCTTGACTAACCTTCGTTGCCCTCAACTAGCCATCCTGTACCATCTCAGTATCCTTGAAGGATTCCTTCCACCTTGCTCTGGTCCAGAGTCTGGACAGCTCCGTCCTGGTTGCTGGACTTACCGGCTCCTGGCCTTTGCCTTTGCTTGCGGCAAGACACCATAAGCAGCCCAAAGGACTGCCAGTATGTTGCAAGCGTATGGTCAGTGCACAAAGATGCATGATGTCCTATATACATGGATGAATGAGGTGGGAGCCCAACTTCAGTAGCCAGTCAGGTCTAAGAAGGCCACTGCAGCCTGCAGTGCAGGCTCGTCATGCCACATACAACAGTAAACCTTGACTATCATCATCATGGCTTGCATAGCAAATGCAGCCACCCCCACTTCTTCACTAGACTGCTTCTTGCTGCTCGCCATACCTAAGTGCACCACCACTGCCCAAGCGGAGCCTGCTTCAAGACCCGACCATATTCAGCAAGCAGCATGCACAAGCTGCAAGATCTCTTTCGCATGCTCCATGTGCCAAGCTTGACCACTTGCTGGTTCGACGTGGTCCATGCTGACATGGAGGTTTCCATAGAGCGCCATGGGCATGCCAAGCAGCTTGTGGTGTTCTTTGGCGCTGCTACCATTGGCACTGGAGGTGGGTGGGGTGCTGACGCGGTGCTGCGTGCCTGCCGCAAGGTGGTGTGCAGGCCCAGGGGCAAAGACCAGGATGGGGGCAGGGTGGTGCTTGTGGATGAGCACCGCACCACCCGGGTCAGCTCAGCAGTGAATGGCCAGCAGCCCTGTGAGAGGCAGCTGAACAAACTCAGTGCCACCAGGCCTGCAGGCTGGAAGCCCCCAGCAGGGCAGGTGGAACCCCGCCTGGTGCGCCCAGCCTGGAGCCAGGAGCGTGGCCAGCCAGTGCGGGGCCTGGTGTGGTGCCCGGTAGTGGCCCCCCGCAGGCCCCCACAGGCCCCACGCAGCAGCCAGGCAGCCACACAGCCAGCAGCCTCAGAGCCAGGGCCCAGCACTCCCCCTCCAGCCAAGCGCAGCAAGCCGGCAGCTGAGCCCACTCCGGGCAAGGGCAAGGGCAAGGCTGTCAAAGCCAAGCCAGCACCACAGCCAGGCAGGTGGCTGGACAGGGACTGCAATGCAGCGCTCAACATGCAGCGCATTGGGGAGAGCAGGTGGCGCCCGCTGGAGCTGTGCTACTGGCCAGACCAGGGAGCTCTGCCAGCCAAGGGCAAGGAGTACCCTGGCCTGGGCTACAAGCGGGTGCGAGACAAGCCCCCCAAGGCCCAGCAGCAGCAGCAGCAGCAGCCTGCTGAGGCACAGTAGTGTGTGCCCCCTTTGTTGAGCTGTCATCAGCTTACAATTAGTGCATGTTTTGTCATGCCAACTCTACATCATAGCCCTCGGGTCAGGCAATAGTGTAGGTGGTAGGCGGGCTCATGTGCCATGTGCACTGGGTTTACTCCACACAGCCCAATAACACTGTTTGAGTCGGGTCTAGTTAGTGGCTGCTGGTGGCTGCTAGTGGCTGCTAGTAGGTACTTCTGATCCGGCTCAAATGGAGGCCCTAGTGAGGGACAAGGGGGCTGCAAGATATCATTTGTCTGTCTGTCTAACTCCCACTGCTGCTCACGCTGACAAGCAGAGACCAGCAGGCTGCAGTGCATGCAAGCTTTAGAATCATTATGTTTTCGACATGGTGGCTTGCATATGGTTTGCGAAAGACACCCGCACCATTTACAGCGCTTGCCCTTTCGCAACCAAAGCACACTAGCTCGTGCAGAACACTATAGTGTTCTGTTCTTCACACATGTTGTTCACATGTTTGCCGGGTTAACTCTCGCTTGCCCACGCGCATGGCTACCGGAGCAGCCTTCCTTCAGTCCAGCGTAGATGACGCAGCCCGAGAGAAGAGTCTGGGCAAGTCCGGCAACACGGATGGAACCGACGTTATCCGGCAAATGCTGCGAGAGCAGCAAAGGTCGATGGGTTCGCTGCATCAGAACCAGTTTTTCCGGGAGTTCCAGAGCGGCAAGAAGCTGGGTAAAGGAGTCCCTGTGGCTGAGGAGGCACCCGTCATTGACGACTTCCAAGCAGAGGGGCAGACCCGCATGTTTAACCTTATTAAAGAGACTGCCATCAAAGAGGAGAAACCCCTGAAGGGTGTCTGGGCTAGTTTTGGCAAGCCCTACGTTTGCCTGGGCGACCCTGCCGACGTGGGTGACAGCCAGTACTTCTAAAACCGCAAGGAAGCAGCCATGCAACAACAACCCACTGCTTCCCTGCCCCGCAGCCAGACAATCGGCTACCTGCTCTGTACAGGGATGAGCTGGCAGGCATGGAGGGTGCCAAGAGGTGAACACTGGCAGCCCCCTCGTCCCCCTTACTAGGGCCTCCCTCGAGTCAGACCACTAGGGACCTCAGACATAGCGGGAATCGAATGGTGTTAAGGGGCTGTGTAGAGTATACCTGATGCACATGGACACGGTGCATGAGTGCCTACCACCTACACTATTGCCTGACCGTGAGAGCTATGGTCTAGAGTTGGCATGACCTGCATGCACTAATGAAAGCTGATGACAGCTGAAGGGCCACACACTACTGTGCCCCAGCAGGAGGCTGCTGCTGCTGCTGGGCCTGGGGTGGGCGATCTCGCAGCCGCTTGTAGCCTAGGCCTGGGTATTCCTTGCCCTTGGCTGGCAGAGCTACCTGCTTTGGCTACCAGCACAGCTCTAGTGGGCGCCATCTGCTCTCCCCAATGCGCTGCATGTTCAGGGCTGCATTGCAGTCCATGTCCAGCCACCTGCCTGGCTGTGGTGCTGGCTTTGCCTTGGAATCCTTGCCTCTGCCTGTGCCGTTTATGGGCTGTGTGGGCTCAGCTGCCTGCTCGGCCTTGGTGCGCTTGCTGCGCGTGGCTGGCGAGGGAGTGCTGGGCCCTGGCTCTGAGGCTGCTGGCTGTGTGGCTGCCTGGCTGCTGCATGGGGGCTGTAGGGGCTTGCGTGGAGCCACTGCTGGGCAGCACATCATGCCCCGCACTGGCTGGTCACGCTGCTGGCTCCAGGCTGGGCGGAGATTCATGGAGTTATTTGCGGAGTGTTTGGGGGGCAGCAAGTAGTCTAGCAGCACTGCCAAGTGAACACTGGCAGCCTGGCATCAGTTCTACCTCTTACCTTACCCGGTGCTTTCTTCCCCGCTCTTTGCCCAACCCAGAGCACCATACTCCCGCTGTTGTTGTTCCCTCCTGCCTGCAGCACCGGTAAGAGCAAGAGTCGGAAGAGTGTGGCGCCTGGAGCAGCCGGGGCCTCTGCATCCCCTGGCACCCTGTACACAGCTCCTGTCGAGGCCCCTCCCTCCACGGCAGACCGGCAGCGCGGCAGTGGGGGAAAGCGCATCGGCACAGCCACCAGCCTAGCCAGCATGGAGGGGACCATGCTGCCCAGTGAGGTCCAGGAGTTTAAGCTGAACAAGATTAAGACAGTGCTGCGCTTTGGCAACAGCGATGTGGCTGAGGCTCAGTTCCCCAGCGGCCCGCTACGCATGGCCGCGCACAGGCGCATGATGAGCAAGGTCAAGCCCGGCAGCTTTGTGAGCACGTGGGTGGACTGTAGGGTAGGCTAGGCAGGGGGGGCAGGGCAGGTGGGATGGGGCAAGCGGGGCAGGGGGCAGAGGCATCAAGACAGGTCAGGCTGGGGTCCTTGGGCATGCTGGCAAGACCCTGCAGTAGCAGCATGCTTGGCCGTGTCCATGCGTGTCAGCACCCTATGGCGAGCAGCAGCCCAGAGTAGGTCAATCAGTGCACAGCTGGCTGTGGGCTGCAAAGGAGAGCTGGGCTTGGCGTTGCTGGGCTAGACTGGGCTGCAAGGGTTGTATAGGGAGCTCCTTTACCGCTACATCCCTGCCATGAGGCGGGTGGGCTGTGAGGCAGGTGGCCGCTTTGCCGGGAACCTGGCCTTCAAAGCAGCTCATAGGCAGCATGGGCAGGCACCCACCAGCCACCCTTAGTCTCTGCATCAAGATTGATCAGACTCTTCTTCAGCCTGACCATCCATGCTCCTCCCACACGCCACCCACTGCTCCTTCTCCATCCGCCCTCCCTGCCTGCCTGTGTGCCTGCCAATGCCCTTGATTTGCATGCCTCTTGCTTTACCCCTGCATATGTGCCAGCTGCAACATTGTGTTACTTCACCCCCTGCAGGCCGGGGGCAGAAGCCGAGGTGTCCGACCCGTATTTGGCGTATGGCCAGCCTCCCCTGCCTGTCAAACACCTGCAGCCCCTCAAGGGCAGTAGGCGGGTCACGCACGGGCCTGCGGGCTCAGAGCGCTTGCATGGATCCACCACAGCTTCCAGCACCTTCCTTACCCAGGTGAGTTTTAGAGTGACTATGGAGTGGGTTTCAGGTGAGTTTCAGGTGCTTTCCTTAGCCTTGACCCCAGGTTTCATTTTTCCAGGTTTTGTTTCAGGTGCTTTCCTTAGCCTTGACTTAGGCTTGACCCTACACCCCCACCCCCACCACGCCAGTGAAAGGTACCTGGAAACACTGCATGTGGTGGTGGCAGCATCATCACCCAGCCCTGAAGGGTAAGCAGGAGCCTAAATGTCCATAATGATGACCATGCACTTACGTCTGTTGTGTTCACCAGCCTGGAACGGCTGCTTGGTGGTGGAGTTGATGAGATGGGGTAGGCTGCCGCTACCTCAGTATAGGATGGGGTAGGCTGGGTTGCTTTGTGGGTCAGTAGGGAGTCAGAGCGTGATGGGCTGGGCAGCGAGGGCAGTGACGCTCACGCTGTGGCCCCACCCCTGCATCTCAGTGGTGTGGCTGGGGTCGAGGCCCTGAGGTAGGGACAGGGTGGGGTGGATGAGTACCCTGAACCCTGAGCACGGTCACCACTGCTCCCATTGCTCGTCAGCCCTCGCACCACACCCTTCACCCTCCCTGTCCTCAGCATACCATGGGATCAATGTCCTGACCATGAGCTAGGGTGGTAGGTGGAGTGGCAGTGTGATAGTGTGATGATGTGTGTGTGTCCGTGTGTGACTTGCATGCAGGGCTTGCCTGGCAGTGGTGCGGGGGAGGGATCAGCAGGGTCTGGGGATGAGGTGCACCACGGCACAAGCCCACTGCAGGGCCCAGGCTCAGAGCGCTATGCCGGGTGAGTGGAGGTTGCCTTGGCTGCCTGCCGCTGGGTTGCCTGACCTGGCAGTGAGGCGCGCAGGACCCACCCTGGCTGCTGCCTGGGTTAGGGTTACCCTTACCCTAACTCCGGCGCTGCCATGCCACGGGACAGCAGCAGCGAGCTAGGTGGTGGGTGGGTAGCTACTCCGACCGCATGGGCAGGCGGCCCGGGCTCAATCCACCGAGTTGGGATGCTGTCTGGGATGGGAGCGCAGTGAGGCAGTCTTTGGCTGCGGCACAGCATGTTCACCAGCACTACTTCCGTGCAGCCCCCGCAGTCCATGCACAGCGTGGCGGTTGCTGACGCCAGGCATGATAGTGCCCCTATACCATATACCCCTACACCATATACCCTACCTTACTGAAGCACCGGGGAGCTGCCCGAACTGCCTAGCCTGATCAACAGCACCCGCCTGCATTGGCAGCATGTCAGTGGGGTATGGAGCACCCCGTGGGGCCGTTTAGGGGCACCTCAGCTGCAGCAAGGCCATCAGGGAGTGTGCAGACCTGACTGACCTGGCTATGGCTGGCAGCAGATGTGAACTTGCCATGCAGTGCCTCTTCGTGCCTCTTTATGACTTGGGAGTGGTGGCGGTGGCGCGTGGCTGTGGCTGGTGGTGCGTGCTGCAGGGAGCAGGAGGGGCCCTCTGACGGCAGCGACAGCGAGGAGCCGGGAATAGACAAGCAGGGCAGCAGCGCGATCCTGCCCAATGGCATGCCTGCCCCTGCCCACGCTCGGGGTCCTGGCTTTCAGCCCCTGACAGTCCCTGCCGTACCCATGCGGGGCGATGAAGACAACCCAGTTTACACCTGGCACAACCATTTTGTCAAGGTGAGTGGCGAACATAGGGGTTGGCAGCAGCAATGGCAGCAGCCCTGGCAGCAGGCCTTCAACAGGCCTGGGGAAAGCAGGCCATGTGCTTCATCATCAGCAGGTCCTCCCCTCATGGACTGCGGGGCAGCCGGCTTGCCTCCCCCCTATACAAGACCTCACCGTCTCCCCTCACCCCCTGCTGAAACCCTCCTGCACACTTGCCCCTGGCTGTCCCTGCTGGCCTGGTTGCCTGCAGGTGCGCCATGCTGGGCGAGCAGCCCTGCAGCAGGCCCTCTGGGAGCGGGCAGAGGGCCGCTTCCGCGCCCGCACCGTAGGGCCCATGGCGGCAAACCTCAGCTCCATCCTCATGGCCGACCTGGACATGGTGCGCGGCCAGCAGCAGCCCTATGCCTCACCAGGTGCGAGGCAGCCGCCCAGCTGTACGTTGCGCCGTGCAGGGCCCTGGGCCAGCAGTGGTCACTCAACCACACCAGGGTGCAGGGCAGCTGCAGCCCGGGCTGCTGCAATGTGAAATGAGGAGGCCGACCGTGGCTCATAAAGTTGGGGGCTCAGTTGGGGGCTGCCACTAGGGTTTGCGGCTCACACGGCTGATGCCTTCTTAGGACTGCCTGGTGGAGATGGCTCAGGTGTGCGGCAGGCGCCTGGTGATGGCTCAGGTGCTGATGTCATCAGGGTGGGTGTGATGGTCAATACACGGAAGGTGCAGTGGGCGGTGAGGGCTAGCATGGCGGTTATGTAATGCTGCAGGATCCTCCCCTCTCAGCCCATACGTTAAGATGGACGCCAGCTGGGAGGCGCTGCAGAAACGCGCACAGGTGGCAGCTCGTGCTGCCCAACAGCTGGTAAGCAGGGCGGGGGAAGGCAGCAACGTGAGCTGGGTCGCAAGGGTATGGAAGGGAGGCGTCCGTGTGGGTAAACCAGTAGCAAGGACGAGACTGCATGTGCGCTTCCCCTTGACCTTCCCCTCCCGTTCCCGCTTTCCCCTTCATAAGGCGGATTGGGATGACAGATAGGTGCTGAGTTGTACCAGTACAGGTACCCGCCTAACCTATCTGCCAACCTGCTTGCTTTGGTACCAATGTCAGGGGTGTCTTAAGCCGTGCTTGTTTGTTTTTGCCCTGCTGTCCCACAGCCCGCTGCAGTATGTCCCACCCCGCCTTGTGGCTCCTGGCATGTGGCCCTGCCCCTGGCCACCACCTGCTGTGCCGCCTGGCGGTGTGTGTGCAGGACCCGGAGGAGCTGCGCGTGCTGCAGCGCTTCTACGACCAGTTGTGTGCGCTGGTGGAGGCACAGCGCATGAGTGACCCCCTCTCACTCATGGTCATACACAAGGTCAGCTGCCACAGCCACTCGTGCCTGCACCCACACAGAGCCATGCAAGGCTCGGAAACCCGTATGCATGACTCCTTGCCTTGCCTAGCCCAATGTTGTGCATACATCTGCTGTAGACAGTCACCACCACCCACAACGCTGCTGCAACCACTGTGTCAGCATGTCAGCAGTGTGAGGTGCAATGCTGTCACACATTTCCCTGTAGTAGGTGCTCTCCTCAGCCGCACCTTACCCTTGCTGCAGGTGAAAAGCCTGCTGGAGGGCGGCACCTTCCTGCAGCGCACCATGACAGTGGCGGTGGTGCAGCACCTGGCTCACTTTGCAAAGAGCACAGGCATCGTCAAGTACAACAAGTGAGGGTCCTCCTGCACCTTGGCCCCAGCCATACACTGACCCTACCTGGCCCTGATCCCGACATCAGAGGCAGTGGGGCAGACACGCTGGAACTAGTGCAGGGGCTGAAGGGGAATCAGCACCTGACGCCCCAGGCATGTGCCAGGTGCTGCCTTGCTCCCAGGCTGCTTTCCTGAGTAAACCCTTGAACCCCTGCCAGTGCTGCTGCCAGCGAGCCCCTGAGCCCCTTGAACCCCTTGAGCCATGCCAGTGAGGGCTGGGGGTGCAGAGGGCATTGCCTGCGTGAAGCAGTTCCCGGGGTTGTTGTCCTGGCTGCAGGTTCATGCTCAGCATCCTCACCTTCATCTGCAAGTGCACTGGCGTGACGGAAGCAGAGTTTGAGGAGCTGGTGAAGGAGGCAGGGCTGAGCCAGGCAAGTCAGGGCAAGCGGTGCATGCCGGAGCTGCTGCACTCGTGTGAACCAACATAATTGCTGCGGTTGCCGGCCCCAAGCGAAGTCGGTCCCGCAGACAGCCACTACTGCTTCAACACAACCACAGCTGCAATACCACCTCATGCCAGGCGCCACGCAAGGAGTCAATGATAGTTGCTGTCAGTGGCCATCCTTGCATCACGTTCCATCATCTGCCATAAGCAACTGCCACCACTGTCTCGTCTGATGTTTGGCTGGCCTGACGTGGCGCTTCGCGGTCCAGGCCTGCTGTCCTGACAATGTCACGAGGCCATGGCAGGTCCTCTTACCGTGTACATAGCGAGGCTGAGAGTAGTTGACAGGCCCTCCACTCAAAGGGAGGGTGTTTGGAGAGTGTGCACCCGTATCTACTCTTGTTCTCTGACAGCCCACTGACAAGCCATTCCTGTCTGTTTAGCTATGCACGAGGCAGTCATGCTTGCTTGGGTATGGAACACAACCTACTAGGGTCACACAACCCTACTAGGGTGTGTTATGCATCATGGGCCAGGCAGCTGAGCTTGGGTAGCTTCTTGTTGTGCAGTGCTGGTGGTCCATGCCACTCAGCACTTGCAGGTGCATGTGATGCTAACCGTACAGGTGGCCTCGCATGCACACATGCCCTGACCCCATCCCCTGCAGGTCATCTACGGCCGTGACGCACCCTGACTAGGATGCGGGCGTCTAGCGTGAAGACGGTGTCCGCCGCAAAGGCCCAGCGTTGCTCGCCTATCTGTGTCCGTCGCGTCCAAGGCGTTACCTGCGGCGGCGGTGCCGCTGGACCCGGATGCGGCACGCGCTGCAACCCAGGCTGCGCAGCTGCGCACTGCTAAATCAATCGCCGACCTGCCTCAAGGGCTGCCTCAAGACCGCTAAGCTGACGCCACATAGTAAGATGGGCGCCATGTCAGGTGCCGCACCAGGTGTCCCATAGGCGACCAGCGGGTTCAGGGAGGGTACGGTGCAGCTGCCCCTAGCCCCATAAAACGATGGTTTATGAGTCACATTTGCATTACATGTACTCATGAAAACTGGAACATGTTCCCGTTCACGACGCAACACTAATGCTGTCACGCACATGCAGCACAGGGAATTGCTGCTGGTGAATAAAGCACCTGCCACATAGACAAAATGCCCTAAGGTGTGGTACTTTGCAAGGTGTGGTCGTGCCAGAGCAGGCTCACCAATGTAAACTGGCCGAGGTGTAATCCAGGCCTACCAGCTAATGGGCAGAGCCGCAGCATTTGCTTGGTCGTAACCCTTGCTACTCATGACTCCGTTACAAGTTTTAATCCCTACACTGTAGCCTACAGTGTAGGCTACAGCCCTCATGCACACTGTACAGTGTAGGCTACAGCCCTCATGCAACACCAAAATGAGCACGAGTTGTATACAAACAGGCTGCGAGGGCTTTATTGTAAAGGCTATTGCTAGTGTGCCTAGTGCCCACTTCAGCTCAACCATTCTGGTGTGTGTGCTTGACTTTGTTACCATTCCTATTCCCCGAACTTCGTCGGTTGGCACCAACTGCAAATGTGTGACATTCATCCTTACCGCGGCATATGAGGCACCGACATCACAATATGAGCTCTTTCAGCATCGTCTTCTGTCTCCCAACAAGCACGGGGCTTTGGCCAGCCGCCGTTCATCGTCCATGTCCCCGCCGCCGGCGACCTGGAACATGACTGCGTGGGGTGGGTGTACATGTGCGTCTCGCCCACACGCACTCACCCTGCCTTACCCTGAGCCATCGATCTGTGCGTGCCTGAGTTCATCGCTCGGCCCACAGCAGCACGCTGCCTGCACAAGTCCACCGCGCTGCACCCTGTACATTCTACGCATCATGCTTGACAAGCTATACGAAGGGATGATGATACGGAATGTCGCCCCAGTCTTATTGGCCTCTTAGCCGGGGATTACCATGCAGACGAGACTAGAGCAGTTGCTCTCTGACCTTCTCGGGCGGTTCGATTAGATCATTTACATCACGTTAGATCATTTACATGCGCCCAAGCCTTCGTCGTTGCCGTTCACAGCGCACCACTGTTGCTGTCTCGCCTCTGCCCAACTCAATCAATGTTGAACATGTGCATGTGCTGTACGTGGAGGTGTATAGCTGTGACCTGCCTCTGCAGCCCTGTTGTCAACATTATCACCGCTGCGTGGCATTTGCTGCTGTCAGCTGCCGCCCTGTGTTGAGCACGCTTGTGGTGATGAGCCCATGGGAGTGAGGACACTTCCCCGTATGATCGACTCTGATTTGAGACTTTACTTTTGGGGCCCCAGAGCCCCTCAAGCCAGTACAACTGACCCTTGAGGCTAGCCCACCACTAGCCCCCTGCCTTACATTGGCAGAACTAGCTCTGGGCTCAGCACCAGCGCACTGCCCTGTGCTTGCACACATTTGCTCATACATATGTCATGATGTTGTGCTGCATAGTGATGCAGCAATGAACCGGCTGGAAATGACGAGTGAACCACTTTGGTCCGTGTTGCTGATGATCACTGATGAGCAACGTGAGATGACTCTCCCGATCCAAGCTTGGGACTGCTGCCACATGTGTTTGGATCTGAGGTTGATACACTCTGATGCTGTCATAGCTAGTTGATGCTGATTCTGCATATGTGCAGCATGACATGTGTACTCCTTGTTGCCATCTTTCCAATCCTGGCGCTACATAGTCTGCTGACCACACCATCCTGCTTTGCCAGCATCAACACCCCAATGGGCATACTGGCACGGTGATGAGAACAAGGACGTGGACTAGAGTCTCCAAGAGCCTTGCTCGCTGACGACACACTCCCTTGGCTGACTGAGTGCTGGCTGACCCCACCCCACACCCACTGCTGCAAATGTAATGCCTGGTTTACATGTGAGCATGCCCATGTGCCAGATGTACTGCCTCTCCTGCACCATTTGCCTTTTTGCACCCGTCACGTTCAATAACCTGTGTGCCGTGCACGCTTCTATAAAGTTGGTCGCCATGCTTTCCTTTGTGCCTGGCGGCCCGTTCCCTGAAGCCATAGAGCCGTGGCCATTGGGCACGATCAAAGCCTGGTGGTCATCAGCGCTAGGGGCTCGCTATCCTGCCCCCAGCCTTGTTGGGAATCGGGACGATTGCCTCCTGGACATGACTTGCCACATTCTATGCATCCATGCTGCCCATACATCTTAATAGTCATCCTCCATTAGTCACATACTGGCATTTGTAAACATTGAGGGTATCTGTTTGCTGTTGGCTTATGCCTTGCTGCTGGTGTTCTGGCTGGTTCACAGGGTGCATGTGTGCCTGTTATTATGGGCCTGTTGCGATGCTTTTGTGGAGATGTCGTGTGATGTGTGTGTGACTGGCTCGCTGCCAAGACGGTCGAACACTGGGTCCTGGTTCCCTCTAGCTCAACATCGCGGCAGCCACAGCGCAGCCGCGAGCCACTGATGCGCTGGCCCACTCACACCCCTGGTTTGGGCTTGCCTGTGAGCCCGCTGGCCATAACTGTCCATTCACACCTTCCCACATGCTCCTGTACTGTGCTCTATGGCAAGCACATCCTTCCAGCCATACACACCCATGTCTCTTGAGGAAGCCAAGCATGCTACTGCTAGTGATTTGAATGCTGCCCTGCGCATGTGCTCTGTGTGTAATGTGGTCGGGCTGGGCTATGACGATTCTTATGAGGCTGTTTCTGATCACTCTGATTAAAACACTCTTTTAAACGACTTCTCCTTCCACTGAGCCCATTCCTTTGCCATTACATGCTATTGTGCCATGCACCCTGGCGTGCAACCTGTTGTCGCTGATACCGGCGTGTCTGCGCCAGTGCTGGCTTTGCTTGCAGGAGTCTGGAGGTTGCAGCTGGCCCAGCAAAGTCACAGCAGGTCATTTTAGCTGCATTTTGTGTGGTGGTGTACACATCCACCACCCATCCTTTCGATATATAGGTGCATGGTAGAATGACTCAATATGTTCTCCGCCCTGTTGTGCAAGGACTTGTAAGCTACCACCACAATTGGAGATGCTGACACGCCATCTCAGCGCTGTAGCAGGGAGCTGACGAGCTGCAATTGGCAGGGCAAGCCACGAGCCTAGAGGTGGTGCTCAGCTGAAGCTCTTGCCCGGGGTGGTTTGATAGCTCAGGTGGTGGGCATCCAGGGATGTCGTGAACGGTTGCATTGCAAAGCTTGCATGCGGCTGGTTGGTAGCCTGGCAATGAAATCTCCAGGGTACCCAACTTCTGTTTAGGCAACGGTATTAAGTTTACTCGCCCTAGTAGTATGGGGTGTCGTATGGTAAGCACGTGTCGGTGTGGGTGTGCCTGCACCGGAAACACCGACATTGAACTAGTCAACACTGATTCGCGCTGTTTAAAGGTTGTTAGAGGCTTCTATAGGCTTTTCAGGAGGTTTATAATCATGATTAGGCACTGATAAAGCGCGAATCAGAGGTCCGATACTTTCCGACGGGACGAGGGGAGGATGGGATGGTGGTGACTGAAGCCATGAAGGCTGAGGTGGCTGTGCAGCGGGGACTGCTAGAGCTCGGGGAGGAGGAGCAGGTGAAGGTGGAGGACCCAATAGCAGCCTGCTGCGTCATGCGGTGCACACCACCAAAGAGATGGAGGCAGCAAGTGCCGTGCCTACCATATGTGGCTGCCGACCATCAAGCAGGCCAAACTGTGGTTAGACCGTATCCTTTAATGACAGCGGCGGCTTGAATGGCAGCATGACCATTGGCTGCAGGGGTGCCTTGTCAAGTAGATGTTCAATATGCAGTTCTGAGCTGGACCAGTGTTGGTGGTGGACCCTAGTGAGGCCCTTCTTGATGAGCTGCCTGAGCTTTTCAGGTGAGAGGAGTGAGGATCGTGGTAAGAGGTTAGCTGTGCTGTGAGGTGGTGGCCTCAACAAGCAGGGTATCTTCTAATTGAGCATTGACCTGTGTCCCATGAGGTGGCTGCGACTAGTAAAAGGCACAGTGAGTGACCCCATGTCCTGGGCTTGATATGCTCAGCAAGCAACAGCACCAGATGACTTAAAACCAGGCGTTACTCATGAGACCATGGCCTGGCACACAACCTCACCCACCACACAGATTGGCATGACCACCCCCATCAAACCCCTGCAGGTTCTGTGATGCAGACATGCTTGCTGAGCTCAGCTTTTGCCGCTGTGCAGTGAGCTCGGGGCCACGTCCCATTTAGCTGTGCAGATGGGATGGCCACCCATCCATGCCAAAGCCGGACAGGCCAGGAGTGGGTGTACGTGCACAGCAAGGCATGGGCATGTACGTGCACGGCAAGGGTGCATTGTGGAAGTGGTAGTGCAATTGGCCGCATTAGCCAGCTACAGTAAGTCAACCTTACCATGCAAGACTCACCCTTTCAAAAGTGATGTGTGTAAGCAAAAGGTGCAGGGGCTTGAGCTGGTAATGGAGGTAAAACACACCGGTGGGCGGAGCTATGAAGTGAGCAATAGGCACACCTTTGCAGTGGGCAGCCTTTGCAGTGATACACTCGCAGCCTGTGTTTAGTTGCAGTTCATGCTTTATTTTGGTGTGGCATGCGGGCTGTAGGATTCAGGACAGCGCGACATTTTAGTTCCTGTCTGCAGAAAAGACACTGAAAGTCATACTTAGGTCGCGAACCTGTCAACAGCGCTTCCAACGAAACACGAGTTGGGATTGTGCAGTTTGTGTACTTGAAATGTCCGACATGTTGAACTTGACTTGCGGGGAGCTAGGAGTTCGCCATCACAATGCGTCGTGACCTCACCATGCTAGGCATATGAAAAAGTAATTGGCTGAGGCGATGTCAGTCCAGCGCGCCAGCTTGCTGTTATGATGACGGCCCACCCAGACCCACTAAGGTGCGCAATGGATCACTACCCATGCAGCCACGCCCTATGCCAGGTTGACGAGAGGGCTGTTTCAATGCAGCCACTAGCACCAGCCACTACCACTGAGCCCCTCTGACCCTTGCTGGGCAATCACCAGCTCAGGTTTCGTAGCTCACACTCCAGTCTATTGTGCATGCTCTAGGGTGAGGATGACAAATTAATGCTCTGAGTTGTGGTCCCGCTGCTGACATAGTGGCACCAGAGCATATAGCAGTCGCGCTCTCCACCTCCTACCCTCCTTGTATGCCCACGCTTCAGCTGGAGCTCCTGCAGACAGGCTACATTGAAAATAGCAACAGCGGCAGGAGAAGCAACAACAAGAGAGCAGCAAGAAGAGGAGCCACTGCAGGAACAAGAGCAAGAGAGCATACTGCAAACAGCAAAGCCCCTGCATCAGGCTTCATGGGAGCAGCCAGAAAGCTCAAGGAGCTTATAACAGCATGACCCTTCTAGAAAGTGCTCTTTGAAGCAGTCGGGCATGCATGTTACAAGGGTGGTGAGGCCCGCCCCACCCTCAGCCCCACCCTGACTGTAATGCTACCTGTTGCTACAAGTCCCTGCATCAGTCGCTGCCCCAACTACCATGCTGCTCGTGCTTGCATGGCGCAGGGACGGGCGCCTTCAGGCTCGTTACGCACAGCAGTGGCAGCATGAGGAGGCGCACAGGCCAGACCAGGAGGCCCTGCAGCAGGAGGTGCACAACGCCGAGGTGGAGGGCTTCATGTCCCTGGCCAGGTGCTGGCCCAGCTGCCTGTCTTCCCCTCTGCACCCTCACTGCTGAAATCAGGCCTGAGCGTCGGGGAAGCGTGATAGGGGCTGTGGTGCCCTGCTTGCCAGTCAGGCCCCTGCCCTACCCAGTCCCCTGGGCCTGCTGCCATGCTCCCTCCTGCCTGGTCGTCCTGAGCTTGCTTGACGCATGCCGAGGGGGGTCAAGGGCAGCACCTCCTTCCTCATCCACACTGCATGCACCTCGTGTCTGAGCACAGCAGCTGTCATAGGACCTGACCACTTAGGGGGTTGCTGGCATGTCCCCATGGAGTTCTTGGTTCAGTGCTGGCCTCTAGGCCTCTAGGCTGCTGCTAGGTGAACTGGTGCAAAACTGTCTGACAACGACCCACCCCCTGATCCTTGCCTGGTGGTTGCTGCTCTGGCCCACCCCCTGCTGGCAACCTGCCCATCCAGCTGCCTGCCCCAGCCTGCCCTGCTGGCCCACAGCCCTGCAGCCTTGCACACCCTCCTGCCAGCCTGCTGGCCTGCACCATATGTTGCTGCCGGCCTGCTGGCGTGATGGCGTGCTGCCAGGCTCCCAGTGCTGCTGACCGAGGGTGGTCTCAGCTGACGCCCGCCTCAATGTCCACCCCGTCACTATCAGTGTCCCTGAACCTGCGGGTGCCTAAACCCTGCACTACTGCCTGACCCTGAGAAGGGGCCGTTAGCCATTTTAGGCTGACAGTTAGGCTGACAGTTTTCTCGCGCTTCTTGCCCGGCATCACCCCATGCGGCCCGGCTGGGAAGCAGCGCAGGTCAGGGGCTGGCTGCAGGCAGGTCACAGCTAGGGTCTTGTCGTTGTGACTGGAATGCCGCCTGTGCTTGCATGGTACAGGCGTGTTGCCAGCCGGCTGCCTGCGCCCTGCCTTGGCTGCGCAGGCTGGGTCTCATGCGTCCCAGCACCTCGGCCGGGACCAGCCCCAGCGGCCGCTGGCAGTCTGGCATGCACCGGGCAGTGGGCAGCAGTGCCGCCAGGCGCATGAGGGAGGCCTCCCGCCTCAACGCCCTGCAGCGCACCCCCTACCCCATGGTGCTGGCGCGCATCAAGCTGCTGCTGGACAGACTGCAGGTGACGGCATAGTGTGTCCGCGGGCTTTCGATCGGAAGCGGATCTTGCTCCGCGGCACTGGGCCGCTTCCTCGGAGGCATTGCGCCACTAGGCTCATATCAGCTAACACCTGCTGAGCTCCTAATTATACCCAGGAGGCGATGTCACTCGTTCTCACACTCCCAAAGGGCACTCCGACCAAAGGGCAAAGGGCACTCCGACCAAAGGGCACTCCGGCCAGGCCTCAATGCGGGCAGCAGACCAATGACAGCAGAAACTGCACCTCAACAGCAGCCAGGGCGCTGCAGCACGGTTGCGGCAGTGACAGGCCAGGGGTGCGGGCGCTCTGTGCTCAAGAGTGCGGGGCTGGAGAGGGGGGGAGGGGCAGGCCGTGTGGATCAGCAGAGAGCCCCCTCTGAGCAGCTGTGGCTCCTCACCTGAGCAGCATGTGTGCCGCCTTGCCGCCTCGCCCCACCAGCGCCTCACAGGGTAGGGCAGCCGCATTCCCTCTCCAGGGGGCCCTGTGCCGGCTCCTACCGCCTCACCGCCTAACCCCTCCCCAGCGCTTGACACGACTGACCCGCTGCTGCCTGCCCTCACCGCCGCACCGCAGTCCTACAAGGCGGCCTCGCCCTCGACGCCTGGCTCCCGCAGCCTCAACAGCGCGTCACGCTCCATGAGGGTCAGTCCCATGGGCCAGCTCCATGCAGCCTCAGGGGGGTGGCACCCCGGGGGGCTGGGGGCGGGGCTGGGCTGGCAGGCGGCAGGCTGGGGAGGCCCCCCTGGATGCCGCGCCTTGGCTGCCGCAGGCCACATGCTGTCACCGGGGCTGCTGGGCCTGACACCTGTATACGCCTCCTGTGCAAGTCTGCCAGCCTGGGCAGCCTGGTGCTGGTGGTTGGTGCTTGGCAAGCAGGCAGGCTGGGCGCAGTAAGCGGTGCTGTGCTGTGACCAATGTGCGTGTGCTTAGTGTTGGTAGGGAGGCGAGGAGGTTGGTGTCGGGCTGTGGCTGGTGTGTGGTTGCCCGGTGGTGACCTGTCAGCAGCCTGTGGAGTGCCAGCTGCAGACTGCCACAGAGCCCCACCCTCCTGCTGCCACTGGTCTGGCCGCACCCTCCTACCGCCCGCCCCTGGTCCTGCTCAGGCCGTGCTGCTGGTGCTGGCTGTGCCGCTGGTCCAGTGCTTGCTGCTGCCTAGCCGTCAAGCTGTGGTGTAGCTGCACATGCCTCCTGTTGCCTGCCTAGCTGTAGCTGGAGCCTGCTGCGGGCTGTGCTGCTGCACCTGTGACAGCAGGCATCCACCATGGAGTCCTTCCACGAGACGGCGCGCAGCAGCATGACCCGGGACAACTGGATCGGGTGAGTCGACTCCTCTTGGAGCCAGCCTCAGAAGCTACCAGGTCCACCCTGTATGCCTGCCATGTTGACAGGGTCGACTCGGAAATTGTAGCTGATCAGGTAGAAAAGCGGACTTGAGTTCAACTTGCTACCGCAACTACGTCCACGCTGCTTGTCAGAAGGTTGTGCCGCTGCCCCGGCTGCCACCCTCGCCATTGTGCACAGCTTCTGTGGCGGAGCACCACACATCAACACCAGTGTCTGGCACAGTGATGGGTTGGCAGAATGCGAGGAATGGGGTGGCCAAAACCAGGTAAGTACTGTGTCAGTACTGTTGCCAGATCAGGCAACCACCACACACATTCCCAGGGTACTGACTTTCACCAAGATTTGCATGTAATATGCATGGGTGCATGGCAGCATCTGGCTGGATGGTGTGCCTGATGCAGGGGTGAGGAGGAGGATGAGCCAGGTCTGGGCAGCCGCATGTCCATGGAGCAGCTGATGGAGGAGCTGAGCACCACCCTGGGCTACGTGTCTGAGTTCCTGCGCCAGGTCAGGTCAGGCCAGGTCAGGGCAGGCCTAGCGCCTCGCACTGCCTCACCTCCACTCTGTCCCTGACCCACCTCCACCAAACCCCTGCCCAGACCTAGGACCTAGCGCCTGGCCTGCACTGCCCTCACCACCACCCTGGCAGCCGCACGTGTAGGCATTAGGCCCAGCAGAGGTTCATGTGGGTGTTCATGTACCCCCTCCCATGGGCATGGCCAGCACCTCCCTCACCACCACCCTGCAGCAGCCCTGGTGCCTACAGCCCAGAAAGGCATGGGCCCAACCGTCAAGCTGATATTTGTATTCGTGTTCCATGCTGATTTGGGCCACTCAGCCACGCATGGGGCCCCATGGGTCTTGCAATTCACCCAGTGTTACAAATGTCACATCACAGGGTCTCACAAGCCATTATTGAAGGGCCCCTGTCTGGCTCTAGAGCACTGTCAAGGCTGACTGCAGCAGCACAGCTAGGCTGGCAGGCTGGCCAGGACCCCGCCCCCGCACCACACATGCATCACTCCAGTCACACTAGCCGAGACCTTCCACTAGCATTGCCCCCCTTGCGCCCTGCTGCACTCCTCGTACCCCTCACAGGCTGGCACCAGGTTTTGGCTGCCAGGCAGGCTTTGCAGACACTGATTGCGCCACTGTGGCTGCCCTGTGGCTGCTCACCTGCTGCACGCCCTCCTGCCCCTGGGCCCCCTCCGCCCTCCTGCCTTCCCCCGTAGGTGCCAGAACCTACCCGCATGGCCGCCATCATGTGGGTCAAGATGGAGACATTCAAAAAGGACCAGGTGCTGGGGGGGCCACACGCAGCAGCAGGGGGCCTGGGGTCAGGGGCAGCAGCAGGGGCCCAGGGGTCAGGGGCAGCAGCAGGGCCCAGGGGTCAGGGTAGCAGCAGGGGGCAGGGGGTGCAGCTGAAGAAGCCATCCTTTGGGGCTGCCTGGCCTTGCCTGTGGCTGCTGCTTGAGGCTCTGCTGCTGCCAAGGCTGCTGCTGCTGCTGCTGCTGCCAAGGCTGCTGCTGCTGAGACTCTGCTGCCAAGGCTGCTGATGCTGAGGCTCTGCTGCTGCCAAGGCTGATGCAAAGGGGCCACTGCTTCGATGGCTGCTGTGTCAAAGCCTGATGCACGGCCTGCGCAGATGGTGTACAAGGTGGGGGACTTTGCAAACCAGTTCTACATCATCCTCACAGGTGGGCAGCGCACTCAACTGTGCAAACCACACACTCACAACAAGCACAAGGGTGTGCCCAGCACAGGTGGCCCCAATCCCTCCACAGCACACTCGACTGCATCACACTCCCAGCATACAGGGTGCACCTAACCTTGTGTGCGCCAAATCCACTCTTAAAGAACAAGGGGTGCACCCAGCGCAGGGTGTACCACCCCCTCCACCCTGACCCTGACCCACCCCTACGTCCAGTGCAGGTTGCACCAGAAGGGAGCACACTCAACTGCGCCACACTCACAAGAACAATCATGACCACCCATCATGTGTCACACACGCCAGAGCCACACGCTCTTAGAAGACAAGGGGCTCTTGGAACAAACATTCTCAAAACGAACACTCCCCTTCTCCTCCCCCTTCTTGTCACCTGTCTTAGCCAGTGCTGGCGGTCACACTTGTCTCATACCCCTTCCCTTCCTAACCTTCTCGTCACTTCCTTTCACAATCCTCTAAACGATCATATGTATCTGGCGCCCGGCGCTACGCTGGAGCCCAGCCCTGCTGCTGTTGCCCCTGGCCCCCTTACAGCTGGCCTGCCCTGCCCTGCCCCACTGATCCCTGTTGGCTAGCCAGGCTGCCAGGCATGCAGGGGCACAGCTGCTGCCAGGGGCGCTACACATAGTGGCAGCTGGTACTGCTGGAGGATTGGGGTCAGGGCCACCCACAGCCCCCCTTATAACCCCCTGCAGCTGCACCTATAGTCTGCTCTCCAGGCACTCTGGCCTGCTGAACAGCCATCCTCCCCCTCCACTCTCTATCCTTTACCATAGCCTCCACTTGACCCTGACCCACCCCCTCACCCTCACCCTCACCCATGCCCTCACCTTCACCCAGACCCTCACCCTCACCTTGACCCAGACCCTGACCCACCCCCTCACTCTGACCCTGACCCCCTCCCCTCCCCCCACCCCACCCCTGACGCTGTGTCTGCCTGCAGGGACCGCTGAGGTGTGGACCCAGTCAGGGAACAACACCCGTCAGCGCACGGTGCTGGCCAGCCTGAAGCGCGGCCAGAGCTTTGGCGAGCACGCCATCCTGAACTCAGAGCCCAGGTCCGAGTGCGTCGTACCCACCAGGTGCGGGGCAGCAGGGGCAGCTGGGGGGGTGCGGGGCAGCAGGGGCGCTGGGGGGGTGGGGGGCAGCAGGGGCAGCTGGGGGGGTGGGGGGCAGCAGGGGCAGCTGGGGGGGTGGGGGGCAGCAGGGGCAGCTGGGGGGGTGGGGGGCAGCAGGGGCAGCTGGGGGGGTGGGGGGCAGCAGGGGCAGCTGGGGGGGTGGGGGGCAGCAGGGGCAGCTGGGGGGGTGGGGGGCAGCAGGGGCAGCTGGGGGGGTGGGGGGCAGCAGGGGCAGCTGGGGGGGTGGGGGGCAGCAGGGGCAGCTGGGGGGGTGGGGGGCAGCAGGGGCAGCGCAAGGGGGATCATGAGAAGATGCAGATCATGCTCAGCTTGGCCCCTGCTGCTGCACTGCTTCCACTGGTGAACAGCAGCTCAGCTGTTGTGTGACCCCTCATTGCCCTGTGCCCTGCCCTGTGCCCCGCAGCAGCTGCACCTTCCTGACAGTGGAGCAGGACGCCTTCCTCACCATCTTCGGCGCCTTCTTCCAGGAGAAGCTAGCGCAGGCACAGGCCTTCTTCAAGACAAACGTGCTGATGTGAGCCGCTGTCACCACTGCCCTCACCCCCACTACTGCCCTCACCCCCACTGCCCTCACCCCTCCTCCACGCTGCCCTTAGGGCCAGGCTGCCTGCGCCCCTCCTGGCTTCATGCTTTCCTTCCCTCCTGCCTGCTCCACGCCTGCTCTGCCCCTGCAGCCTGGCTGCTTTGCCCCACAGCGCCCCCTCTGGCTGCAGGTTCCAGCGCGTGCCTGAGGAGGAGGGCTGGGCGGTGCTGCGCCACATGCTGCTGTCCACCTACCCGGCAGGCCGGGAGTGGGAGCCCATCAACGAGCACCAGATCTACTTTGTGAAGGAGGGTGGGTGGAGGGGTCGCGTGGGGGGGGACTGGGCCGGGAGGGGCAGGTGAAGGGGTGTGGCGGTGAACACCAGGGTCACGAGTAGGTGACTAGCAGGCACCCCTTGCTCGGGCTCCAGACTCCCCTCCCCTCCCTCCCCTCCCCTCTCTGCCCCTAGCCTCCTGCCTCTCCTTGCCGTCATCGTCGCTGGCAGCACCACATGGCATCACGTGAGCTGTAATGTGCATGCATCCACCCCCTCTGTGGTGGGAGCAGGCAGCCCCTCCTCCCCTTCTTTGCCGGTGATGTCATCAACATCCTATCATCAGCACCTTGGCTCTCAACCTTGAGCATTCATTGCAGTCGAACACACTACTTGTGAACCACTACAAAGCGGTGTTTTTGTCTGTGTGGAGTTCCCATCGCATGGCATGCACATGGCCTACACATGGCATACACATGGTCACGGTCGCCTACCACCTACAGCATTGCCTGACCCCTGTGACAGGGCTATGCATAGAGTTGGCATGACAAAACATGCACTAAGCGTGTAAGCTGATGACAGCTTCAAGTGGGGGGGGGGGCACACACTACTGTGCCACAGCAGGCTGCTGCTGCTGCTGGGCCTTGGGTGGCTTGTCTCGCAGCCGCTTGTAGCCCAGGCCAGGGTACTCCTTGCCCTTGGCTGGCAGCTTCCCCTGGTCTGGCCAGTAGCACAGCTCCAGTGGCCGCCACTTGCTCTCCCCAATGCGCTGCATGTTCAGCGCTGCATTGCAGTCCCTGTCCAGCCACCTGCCTGGCTGTGGTGCTGGCTTGGCCTTGGCAGCCTTGCCCTGGGCCTTGCCCTTGCCCTTGGTGGGCTCAGCTACCTCTGGCTCAGCCTTGGTGCGCTTGCTGCGCTTGGCTGGCAGGGGAGTGCTGGGCCCCGGCTCTGAGGCTGCTGGCTGTGTGGCTGCCTGGCTGCTGCGTGGGGCCTGGGGGGGCTTGCGGGGGGGCACTACTGGGCACCACATCATACCCCGCACTGGCTGGTCACGCTGCTGGCTCCAGGCTGGGCGCAGCAGGCGGGGTTCCACAGCTGGGCGCAGCAGGCGGGGTTCCAAAGGGCAGTGGGTAGGTAAGCATGCTACCATCAAGCTGTCTGTCAAGCCAAAAGGGGCTTGTCCAGCACAGACCCAGCCCCAGGCGCTGGTGGACTCACAGTTGTCTGCCTTGCATGTGATAGGCAGAACACGTCAGCGAGCCTTACGCGTGCTCCATCCAGCTGTGGCACTCCTGATAATCATCAGCACAGGGAGCATCCTATCATCAGCACAACCACCATTGGCAAATGTGGTTCGTCCGGGGGGCAAGGCTCTGATAGCTGCCCTCAAGCCTGTGTTCCATCACCCTGGCCGTCAGCAGTGCCCTGCCCCCCTGACCCTAGGAGTGGCCACCTTGGAGTCACACGACAAAAGAGTGACCAGCAGTGACGCCACTCGCTCCATGCTGGGCCTGCAGGTAGGCCTGTGTGGCAGCGCCTGCTGTGTGGCTACTGCCTGATGGGTCATGCCTCGGAAGGACTACAGCAACACCACCCCAGCAGTCATGTCAGCAGCCCATCACCTGGCTCCACCCCTCTCTCCCTCCCTTTCCTGCCATCCCTGCCTTGCCTGCCCCCCTACCTTCTTCTTGCACCGTTCCATTGCCCTGCCCTGCCCTCCCCCCCCCCCTGCCGCCCCACCCCCCCTTGCCCACCCTGCCTGCCCTGCCCTGCCCTCCCCCCCCCCCTGCCGCCCCACCCCCCCTTGCCCACCCTGCCTGCCCTGCCCTGCCCTCCCCCCCCCCCTGCCGCCCCACCCCCCCTTGCCCACCCTGCCTGCCCTGCCCTGCCCTCCCCCCCCCCCCTGCCGCCCCACCCCCCCTTGCCCACCCTGCCTGCCCTGCCCTGCCCTCCCCCCCCCCCTGCCGCCCCACCCCCCCTTGCCCACCCTGCCTGCCCTGCCCTGCCCTCCCCCCCCCCCTGCCGCCCCACCCCCCCTTGCCCACCCTGCCTGCCCTGCCCTGCCCTCCCCCCCCCCCTGCCGCCCCACCCCCCCTTGCCCACCCTGCCTGCCCTGCCCTGCCCTCCCCCCCCCCCTGCCGCCCCACCCCCCCTTGCCCACCCTGCCTGCCCTGCCCTGCCCTCCCCCCCCCCCTGCCGCCCCACCCCCCCTTGCCCACCCTGCCTGCCCTGCCCTGCCCTCCCCCCCCCCCCTGCCGCCCCACCCCCCCTTGCCCACCCTGCCTGCCCTGCCCTGCCCTCCCCCCCCCCTGCCGCCCCACCCCCCCTTGCCCACCCTGCCTGCCCTGCCCTGCCCTCCCCCCCCCCCTGCCGCCCCACCCCCCCTTGCCCACCCTGCCTGCCCTGCCCTGCCCTCCCCCCCCCCCTGCCGCCCCACCCCCCCTTGCCCACCCTGCCTGCCCTGCCCTGCCCTCCCCCCCCCCTGCCGCCCCACCCCCCCTTGCCCACCCTGCCTGCCCTGCCCTCCCCTCAGGGGGACCATGCAGACGCCGGCGCCCCTGCCATGGCGGAAATGGGCGTGCTGGCCAACGTGGTGCTGCGCCAGGGCCGGGCTGTGGGCACTCTGGGCCATGAGGAGGAGATGCGACGCCTGAGGCGACAGCTCATCCCCAAGAAGGTGCTTGCTGCTCCATTGCTTCATGCCCTTGTCCTACCATAGCAGTTTGTTCTTACCATGGCACTTTCATTCTCTGAAGGCAGTCTGTTCTACCTTTTCATCCTACAAATAACTCCTACCACAATGGTCTTGTTAATCCATAGCAATAACATTATACCATGAGCAGCTGAACCGTTCTAAAGCGTCTGCCAAGTTTGAGGAAAACTCTGTGTCAGCATCAGGGGAGGTGCTTGTGGCGGCAGTGGGGGTGGTTGTGAGCAGGGTATGGGCATCCAGGGGTGCAGCAAGGCGTAGGCCGTTGGCGGCCAGCCCTCCACCTGCCCCCCTGCCCTCCACCTGCCCCCCCTGCCCTCCACCTGCCCCCCTGCCTTGACCTGCCCCTCACACTCCACATTGCCTGCCACCCCTGGTGCCGCAGGCCATTGCCCGGTTAGAAGCCGGGTCACACTTCGGGGGAGGTGTGCAGGTGAGTGGGGCCAGGGATGGGATGGGATGGGATGGGATGGGATGGGATGGGATGGGATGGGATGGGATGGGATGGGATGGGATGGGATGGGATGGGATGGGATGGGATGGGATGGGATGGGATGGGATGGGATGGGATGGGATGGGATGGGATGGGCATAACTCAGGTCACAGCCATTCCTTAAGCTACGTCGCCACAGCCAGCCACGGCATGGTTGCCCCCTGAGTCATGAGGGCCCTGAGGCAGTGCCGGTGTGCAGGTAGGCCTGTGCGGCAGCGCCTGCTGTGTGCCTACTGCCTGCCCTGCCTGCCCTGCCCTGCCCTACCCCCACCCCCCTTCCGCCCGCCCCCCCCTGCCCTGCCTGCCCTGCCTGCCCTGCCTACCCTGCCTGCCCTGCCCTGATATGGCATATGATGCCTGCTGTGTGGCTACTGCCTGCTGAGCCTACATGCCTTGGAAGGACTACAGCCCTGAGGCAGTGCCGGTGTTGCAGCCCAGCCAGGGCGGGGCGCCTCAGCCTGCAGTGCCAGGCCGCGGGCTGGCTTCACGGCGCAGGTGCTGGGTGAGGGCGAGCTGCAGTCCAGCCTGAGGGTGCTGGCCAGCACTGAGCTGGAGCTGTACCACTGCCATGTGGAGGTGTTCCTGCGCCATGCCAGCCCGGCCCTGCTAGGGTGAGGTCAGGGGCGGGGGGCGGAGGGGGGGCGGGGGGCGGAGGGGGGGCGGGGGCTCGGGGGGCGGAGGGAGGGCTGGGGAGGGGAGGGGACCTGGGCTGCAGGCCGTGTGTGTGTGTGTGAGGGGGGGTGCTCAGGCTCAGGCTGCAGGCTCCCTTGGATTTGGATCATCCTCTGTACCGTGAAACCGTTCAATTGCAGGCGGGAGGGCTGGTCTGGGTGCACCCCCAGAGGCAGGGAGGGGTATGCAGGCAGGGAGCGGGCGGGGGAGAAGGCTGTAGGCAGTGGGTGGCTGAGGAGCTGGGGGGCTTGGAGGGGATGTGGGCAAGGAGGGTGGGTGGCTGGTCGGGGGGGCCAGCCACCACACGGCATGCGCCTGGGTAGCCAGCTCACCTATGTGCCTGTGTGGAGGTGGGTGACGGGGAGGGTGGCAGGCTTGCTGTGTGGCCTCACTGAGGTCATCAGGGCCGGCCGCTGGCCCCTAGCTGCTGTAGCCAGGGTGTGCAGTTAGCAGTGCCTGCCCCTTGGTTGGCAACAGCTGAGATGCGGCTGCTGGGCCGCATGCGCATCAGTGTTGTTTATTGCGCTATATGTAGCGTTCGCTATAAAATGCCATACTTCAGGGGTCCTATTGAGCTATGAAATGGTCGCTTTGCGCATATATTAGCGTAATTTTTAATTATATTCTTACCTGAGCGATGTTTAATAGTAAGGTCGAGCAATAAAATCAAAGGTGTGAACCTTTGCCATGTCACTTTGAGCTATAGATCATGCATCAGGGCGAAACGAAAAAAAACACTGATGCGCATGCAGTGCCATGCGCGATGACGTGGCGTTCAAGCTCACCTACTTCTACGGCCGCATTGGATCCATCAGCTCTGACACGGTGCGGCACAGCCTGCTGCCCACCTCACCCCACACACATCATGCCACGTCACACTTGCCCCGGCCCATGCTAGATTGCCTCAACATGGCACTGCTCTCTGCCCCCCCCCCCAGCCCCCCCCAGCCCCTCCAGCCCCTCCAGCAGGAATGGGTACAGCCATCCCCCCCCCCCCCTGGTGCCCTCCTCTTTCCCCCACATCCACATCCTCCCCCCCCCCCCGGTGCCCACCTCCTTCCCTCACATCCACATCCTTCCCCCCCCCCCCCACTCCCCCCCGCCCTCCCTCACTCCCCCACCCCCTTCCCACACTGCACACCCTCACCCTCACTGGCCTACCCCCACCACTTCTTGACAGTCTGCCACCACCAGCTTCTCACCAGCTTCCTCCCGCCCCACTGCCTGCCCCCTAGGTGGTGGGGCACGGGGCCTCCACCCTGATGCCCTCAGCCGGCCTGACCCACTCGGGCAGGGACCCACACACTCTCCTGCCAGGCCAGGAGGGCCAGGGTGGGGCAGGCAGGGGCCACAGCCCCCCCTCAAAGCAGTCCACCAGCAGCAAGCTGGCAGCAGGCGCGGCTGCAGCGGCTGCAGGGGGCGGCAGTGGGGGGGGGCCTGGCGCAAATGCCAGCGCTGCTGCTCAGGCGGACAGGCGTAGGCGGCGGCCTCAAAAGCATGTGGGTGCCATGCAAGCATGCGGCAGTGGCAGTGGTAGCAGCAGTGGGGGGGGGTAGTAGTGCAGCTGAAGAGTGCGGTAGTGGTGATAACAAACGTGGTGTGATGTGGTGTAATGTGGTGTGGTGTTTGCCTGCATCATCTCTGTGCCTGCTTCACATCTTGAGACCAGGGAGGCGCCATAGGGGCTGTGGTGTGCACAGCATGGAAGGGGTGGCTATCTAGGCATGGCATCCAGCTCCTCACACGGCACAGACTGCTTTGACCCTGATCCAGCCTAGGCCCCGCCTTCTCACTCGTCTGCCCTACCCCACCTGGGCTACCCCACCTGGGCCCTACCTGGACTTGCCATGCTGGCAAGATGTGTGATGCTGGGCAGCTGGGGTGTGGGCGGGCTGCTGTCGCAGGTGCACGAGTTTGGCAAGTACAACAATGAGGTGGAGCGCGCCTTGCAGTACATCCAGGACCTGCAGTCACACTTCAGCATGGTGTCACAGGCAAGGCAGCGCCCCAGCCAGCCAGCCCCGCTACCTACCCACCTCCTGGGGTCAGATCCACGCCTCATCACACACACTAGTGATTGAGAGGCTTGGCAAGCTGCTCCAGTGCAATGGACTCAATACATGGATTTGTTCGCAATGGTACTGTTACTGCTAACACCTGCTGAGCTGCTAATTATACCCAGGAGGCAATGTCACTCGTTCTCACACTCCAAAAGGGCACTCCGACCAAAGGGCAAAGGGCACTCCGACCAAAGGGCACTCCGGCCAGGCCTCAATGCGGGCAGCAGACAGACCAATGACAGCAGAAGAAGAAACTGCACCTCAACAGCAGCCAGGGCGCTGTGGCTCTCTACGCCTGGGCTGCACCCAGTGCTGCTCGCCCAATGCCCTGGCCTGCCCTTGTCAGCACCTTAGCCCTTTCCCCCAATGGCCTCCCCTGCCTTGCACCCCTCCTCTCCTCCTCCCCTCCCCCCCTCCTCACCTCCCCCCCTTGTCAGCAGGGTGTAGTTCACACCCTACTGCTTCACTAATCTCGCTAATGCCGTCAGCAGCCTGCACCCTAGCCGTCCTCCTGCTGGCCTCCACTGACTGTGCCTGCGCCCTTCCCCCTCCTACCCCTACCTCGCTTCCTCTTTTATTCCCACCCCCCTTCTCCCCGTCCCCCTCCCCTACCCCTTTCTCCTTCGCCAGCCGCTAGCCTGCAGCTGCCCTGCCCTGCCCTGCCCTGCCCTGCCCTGCCCTGCCCTGCCCTGCCCTGCCCTGCCCTGCCCTGCCCTGCCCTGCCCTGCCCTGCCCTGCCCTGCCCTGCCCTCCTCTGCGGCCTGTCACCCTGGCCTGGCCTGGCCTGTGCAGGGTGCCATGGACAGCATAGCGCGCGCCCGCCTGGCTGGACCTGGGGCGGCCCAGGGCGTGCTGCCAGTGCCTGGGTAGGTGGCCTGGAGGGGCTCCAGGGGAGGGCTAGGCGCGCTGGCCTGCATGGCGTAATGAGGAGCTGCTGCCAGGGAGATGCTGGACTGAGGTGTAGGCAGGGCAGGGAGTGCAGAGCAGCTGGGGGACAGGGGAGAGCAGGGAGGCCAAATCAAGGTTGGGGTTGAGTGTGTTGAGGTTGGTCAGGACAGATTAGGGCGTGACTGGTAGGGACGCGACTAGTTGCTGTGGTGAGAGTGGGTAGGGTAATCGGGGGGGGGTGCATGCCAGGACGGTTTGACTGGTTGGGGTGGGGCTGGGAAGGCTGTGTACTAGCAGGAGCCCATTGACACCACTGCCTGCCTTCTCTGCCTTCTCTTGGTGGGTGGTGGTATGCTGGCATTGCTGGCACCCGGCCCAGCCTCACCTCCACTCCAGCTCTACCTCCACTACCAGTCACGCCCCGGCCCTGCTGCGCCTGCTGCAGCTACATGGAGTACCTGGTGGCAAAGGGCAGCACCCCTGCCCAGAGCTTCTGGTCCCAGCCAGCTGTCAGCGGCACAGCTCGCAGCAACGCCATCCTCCCACTGCTGCACCAGGTGAGCAGGCTGGGGGGGCTAGGGTCAGGGGGGCGACCTTAACCCTGACCTATGCGGGGCTAGGGTCAGGGGGGCCACCCTAACCCTAACCTAGCCTTGAACCAGGTCAGCATGCTGCTCCCACACGTGCTCCACGTCCCTAGCAAACGCTGCCTCAACACTCATCTCTCACTCATTCTGCCCTCCTCTCACCCCCCCACACACAACCCCCCGCCCTCATACCCCACCCCACCCCACCCCAAGCACCACACCTTCAACCTTCCCTCGCCCTGAAACCAACACCCCATCACGCACCGTACCTTCCCGTCCCTCGCCCCACCTCCCCTCCCTTCACCCCACCCCACCTCACCCTTCCTCTCCGTCTTTCACCTACACCCCTCCCTCTTGCCCTCGCCCCCCTGCCCTGCCCCCCTGCCCTGCCCCCCTGCCCTGCCCCCCTGCCCTGCCCCCCTGCCCTGCCCCCCTGCCCTGCCCCCCTGCCCTGCCCCCCTGCCCTGCCCCCCTGCCCTGCCCCTCCTGCAGATGTACCCTGAGGGCTTGCAGCCGCTGGCCGCCAAGCTAGATGACCTGGTGGCGCGCACCAGCCGGCTAGGCCAGGACCTGACCGCCCTGTCCCCGCCCCGCAGCCCCTCCCGCCCGCTCTCTGCCCAGCACATGGATCAAGGCCAGGAGCGGGACTACCAGCGCAATGACACGGGTGGGGCTTGAAGCGGGGTTCAGGGTGGAGGGTAGGATAGGGAGCTAGGCACGGGGTCTGGTTTTTGGTTCGGGTCTGGCAGCAGGAGGATTGGGGTCAGGGTCTGGTGGGAGTAGGCCAAGCCCTAGGCAGAAGCTCGTCCCTCCATGCAGGCCTTGTCTGGGGTCAGGGTCAGAGGCAAGGTTCTGTGGAACAACACCGACAAGCTATGTCCCACGCACTCTGCTTGCCTCAAACCACAGACCTTATATCTCACACAGCACCTTCACCTGCCCCACCTCAAGTGCATCAGCCACTGCTGTCACTGCTACCACTGCTGTCACTGCTGCCCTGGGCACTGTGCCGACCACTCATACCCAGGGCTGGCACGGCAAGCCAGCCCCGCTACCTACCCACCTCCTGGGGTCAGATCCACGCCTCATCACACACACTAGTGATTGAGAGGCTTGGCAAGCTGCTCCAGTGCAATGGACTCAATACATGGATTTGTTCGCAATGGTACTGTTTTGTAACGACCCGCGTCCTGTTCACTACTTGCCGCAGAAGCCCGGCCCTCGGCGAGCAAGACAAGGCGCGATCGGTTGACGTCCGCTGATGACGAGCGCGCCAGCTTCACGACCTCGCCACCCATGGAGCCTGTACTGCGCCCTGACCGGCCCCTGGCGACCTCGCGGCCCCACAGCCCAACTCGACCCGGCGCGTTGCGTGCAGCGGGTGTGATGTGGCTGCGAGGGCAGGAGGTGTCCGCGACACCCAGTCTACGACAATGCTTGACGTTCGAGGAAATCGCCCGGCTCAAGGCAGAGGCGCGGCGTCCCACCCCTGGAACGCATCACTGACGACGCCATCGCCCGTAATGATGTACAGCTACCGTATGCATGTGGCTAGCTATATCAACCTTTTCACCAACATATTTGTATCACCATTAGACAGTCACCTCCTGATCAACACCATGAGGCACACCATTCAGGCCGCCCCAACATGGGGTTAGTAATGTTCATGCAACTACTCTCTGAATACCGCATCGTTTTCAATAGCGTTTGTCACATTGGCAGCCACGGTTTAGTCCGCGTAATCTGACCATCAGCGCTAGCCATTGGAGTCTTTGCTCGCGTACTGCCACATGTGCCCGCGAACAAACCACAGCGGCGAGACGGGTATCCTTGGCACGGTGAGCCGCATCGCTGTGGCCCCATCTACCTAGCGTAGTGAGCTGGTTGTGCACAAATGGAATGTCCGGCCAACACCCAACGCGATGTCTGCCGGGCGTGCAGGGCACCTTGACGGGGTGTTTGAAACATCTGGGCGTATTCGCTTCCGCCGAACACACCATTTGGGTCGGCGCACACTAAGGTATCACCGGCTTACACCCCCCCCTCATCATCTGTGACCTCCACTGTGTTGCAGCCGCTGCACCCATAGAAAAAGCGATACGTAATGTTTGTTCTTGACTCACTGGTGCATCTCTTGAAACAAACCGCACATTAAACAACCCAGGCCTCTATCAGTTTGACATCTTCAAAGTGACATCATGTTCTCCAAGCAGAATCAGGGCCACGGGGCTGTGGGGTGGCAGTTGAGCTATGAAACTTTGCACGCAGGTGGATGGGATGTAGGGGAGTGTAACTCTCAGAGGAGCCGAGTCCAAACTCGGTCATGGTGTGGAGCTGTGTGACTGACTGCATGGCCCTGACCCCGAAATCGGCTAAGGGAGTTGACGGTCACAGACCAAAGTGTGCTTTTGACATATCTGAGTATGAGCGTGTGTAACAATGTCTAAAAGGAGCGTAACCTAGTAAGTAGCATGCTGTAAGTCCCAATGGTCGAGCTGTGGCATTGCCCTCTAGGTAAGGGGGGGAGGTGGGCTCATTGCCACATCGCCGCAACCGCTTTCCGATCCGACTGCTGCTGCCGACGCGCATGCGCATGTAGAGCAGCCTAAGCGACGAAGGCGGTCGCAGCGATGACGGCATGCCCCGCAACGGCCCAAATTTGAATCACTAACTTTGACGCTTTGCTGTGCACGGCCTACTCGGTGTATGTTTATTCTGGATGGGTGAAAGGTAGCTGGCTGGGTTGGCTACATACTGAGCCAGCTAGCATTAAATTTGGCGCAGCGAGTGCAGAGTTACAGCCGTCCTACTACCAGGGGTCGGTTTACTGCCATTTTTTGAATGTTGGGGGCGCCTGAACACCATCTTGACCAGGGATGTGACTAGTAGGATGGGGTTAGCCCAGCTTAGCAAGCTAGCCCTGCCAAAGCGCTAAAGGATTAGTGCACAGTTGGTATGACTGACTTCCCTCTTCTTGTTTGGTGCTATACATGCTATTGTGCCATTCGCATGCGCGCTGTGCCTTGGTTCGGCGTGGGATGCGATGGGGCACAGCCGTGAGACCACAAGTAGCAATGTCTTTTGCTTCTGCGAGCGTCAACCAGGAGCACAAGCGCGGTTCCGGATTGGGGCAGTGATGTTCGACGCAGAAAGTGCACTACTTTGCTGTTGCCGAGTACCGGGCCCTTGCTTGGGTGATACACCCGCCATCGCGGCTAGCATCCAATCGGCGTGGCCAGTCAGCTGGCGATCAGTCACTCACAGAGAAGCTACAGCTCCATACAGTCACCCATACAGGGGTACAGTCCGTATATCTGTATCTTGGACAGCTCAACATGCAACAAGCGGTGTCGCTCGAGGCTCGCCGTTACACTGATCTTGACAGCTCTACAAGCTAATCAAACATGGAAAAATATGTTCGACTGTGGGTAATCGCGCGCCCCCCGCACATCTTGACGAACACCATCTTGACAGGCAGGCAGCTTCTGCACCCTACTGCCCTCACTTAAAGTCAAGCACAGGCTGCAAGATAATCGCCGTAAAGATGGCTACTGGCTGACGGTTGATTGCGGAGGTGTAAGCCATCATCATCAGGAGTGCCACAGCTGGATGGAGCACGCGTAAGCCTCACCGACGTGTTATGCCCATCACATGCAAGGCAGACAGCTGTGAGTCCACCAGCTCCTGGGTCCGGGTCTGTGCTGGACAAGCCCCTTAGTCACGCTTAGTGCATGGTTTGTCATGCCAAATCTATGCATAGCCCTGTCACAGGGGTCAGGCAATGCTGTAGGTGGTAGGCGACTGTGACCATGTGTATGCCATGTATAGGCCATGTGCATGCCATGCGATGGGAACTCCACACAGACAAAAACACCGTTTTGTAGTGGTTCACAATTAGTGTGTTCGACTGCAATGAATGCTCAAGGTTGAGAGCCAAGGTGCTGGACAAGCCCCTTGCCACACGCCAAGGACTTGTAGGCTCTCTATACAACAGCGGCCCCATCCTGAAGCACAAGCACCCTGCTCGTGGCCCACAAGTGCCTGCTTTCACAAGAGCGATTTCAGGTCCCTCAGATCCTCCGCCCATCCAGGCACAGCCTCTGAGCATAGTCCTCCTGCAGTACCACCGGCAGGCCAGCAGCTGGTGAGTGCGGCGGAGGGTCACAGGGCAGCATGGCATGGTGCCACGCAACCCCAGACTGACAGCAGCCTCGGGCCTACTGGGGCCAGTTCACCCAGGCCCTGTTTGCAACCTTGCCAGTGCCTTGCAGTGAGCCATCATCCATGCAGGCCCAGAGCATGAGCCTGGTACAACAATGCCCAGCACAACAGCCATCGCCATCATCAACATCACCATCATTACATGGCAGTTGCCTGTCGGTGTTGCTGCAATACCCATGCTTCATAGTCACAGACTCAACAGATCTGTACAACAGTGGTGGCGCACTGGGGGCTAGGCAGCCTTAGGTACACCCTCAGCTCCCATGCGGGAGATCACACTTCCTTTCTGGTGGCTTGGAGGTTGTGCCTGGCACAATACGATGACCCGGGTTAGGGTTTGGGTTATAAATCACGGCATGAGCACAGCGCATGGAGGGTGGACGGGGTGTGGGCAGCCTGAGGTGGCCTGGCTGTGGCCCCCAGACACTGAGCCTTCACGGCCACACCCACATAGTAAATGCGCCCGTTTTCATCCGCTGCGTAAGACAGCATCTTGGCCGTCTCCTCCTCCGTCATGGGCTCCCCTCTGGAGGACAGCATCAGCTTCATCTGCAAGACCAAGCGCGACCGCCGCAAGGCTCACTCGTGGCAGGTAGTGGCAGGCAGGCAGGGCAGTGGCAGGCAGGCAGTGGCAGGCAGTGGCTGGCTGGCAATGGCTGGCAGAGTTCACCACGTCTCCACCATGGCTTCACCACGTCTTCACACTGGCAACTGTGTGCCACCCAACCAGGGCTGGTTCAGCTTGGCAAGGGGCCCACAGGCGCTGGAGGCACTGAGGAGCAAGCAGGCAGAGCATGATGACAGGGACCCACACCCTGTTGAACACCTGTGACCCACACCCCCTGGAACACCTGTTTGTCTGGGCACTGCCCTGCCTGTGCCTGCCTGGCCTGCGCTGCCTGATGGCCGATGCCTCCAAACAGTTCCACCCTCAGTGTCTCATGGAGGGGCAGCCTGCCCGCAACCACATTGCCTGCGCCACCGTCTCTACCGACATGGAGGAGGCCATCTGACTCGCGCATGTTGATTGCTTGCCTAAAGCACACTGCGCTGCCTGACAGACCTGCTGGCACTACTGCCACTGCAGGCCTGGGAAGCTCCAGCATGCGGCAGCCCGTGCCCCCACCTGCTCCGCCTCAATGAAGCCGTTGCCCTCCATGTCAAAGGCTCTGAAGGCACGGATCAGCGTGTGGTAGTCGTCCCGAATCACGTTGCCGCTGGTCAGCAGGAACTTCGACAGCACGGTCTCCACCGTCTGCACTAACAGCAGCCACCAGAGACAAGGCAGCCGCTGGACAGCGTCAGGGCAGCTGCCTGTGACGACAGCTTGGGGTATGCACCACGCCATGAGCATGCCGGGGATGATGGAGGGACATTACCCACAGGTCAACAACCTTGCAGCCTTGCAACCTTGCTGTTTCTGATGGGTGAGCTGGGTAAACTGTTGCTGAGCTATGCATGTCGTGCTTGGTAGAAGTAGGGGCTACGCTGACCGTGATGGGCACCAGCACAGCTCGGGTTATGGGCTGACCTGGGGCCCACCTTCAGACTGAGCAGACTAGGCGCCCCGTTGTCAGCTTCGGCATTCACTGTTGCCAACTCGTCGACCAACAGGTTGATTTGCATGCCCGTGGGGTTGACTCCCAGGCTGCGCACCAGGGTCCCAATATCCTTGATGTCGACCATGCGTGACCCTTCCTTGTGCTCGAACAGGATCGCGGCTTCGCGAAGACGTTTCTTTGCAGCCTCGACTACCTCGGCGGGGGGCATTTCAGCAGCACGAAGGAAGCGCTAGCTTCAATATCCCAGTCCCGGGGACCCCCCGCACCCTCGTTACATAAGGATCGCTACCTCACTATCGCTTCGGCGCCCGCTCACATGTCCAACTGCTTGACCAATCCTTGCCATGTCCGGCTAATTACATGCCCGGTTGCTATCATGTCCATTTGTTCAACCAAGTTTTGCCACGCGCGTCTTTCCTATATTCCATGACTTGCAGACGGACATGGACTCAAAAGACGGCAGCTATGTCAGCCGCATGTCCCATGCAACACCATCAATTTGATGATCAAGCCTGATGTGATGTTGAGTCCGATAGGGGCTCATGTGGAAGCCGGGCTTGCCTTTTGGTACCACGCTGCGCATCACAGCTCATGCCCAAGCTAGACACCTGGCAATTTGACTCTCCATTTTCCTTTGATCCCAGTTTCCCTTCTCCAGTCTCCCTCCCCAGTTCCCAGGCTTTTGAGACCTACAGTGACAGGAGATGACTCCCTTTAAAACAGACAAAGCGATTGAAAACGGAAGACCGACTCAGGCAGCACCTTGGCTCTCAACCTTGAGCATTCATTGCAGTCGAACACACTAATTGTGAACCACTACAAAACGGTGTTTTTGTCTGTGTGGAGTACCCATCGCATGGCATGCACATGGCCTATACATGGCATACACATGGTCACGGTCGCCTACCACCTACAGCATTGCCTGACCCCTGTGACAGGGCTATGCATAGAGTTGGCATGACAAAACATGCACTAAGCGTAAGCTGATGACAGCTTCAAATGGGGGGGGGGGCCACACACTACTGTGCCATAGCAGGCTGCTGTTGCTGCTGCTGGGCCTTGGGTGGCTTGTCTCGCACTCGCTTGTAGCCCAGGCCAGGGTACTCCTTGCCCTTGGCTGGCAGCTTCCCCTGCTCTGGCCAGTAGCACAGCTCCAGCGGGCGCCACTTGCTCTCCCCAATGCGCTGCATGTTGAGCGCTGCATTGCAGTCCCTGTCTACCCACCTGCCTGGCTGTGGTGCTGGCTTGGCTTTGGCAGCCTTGCCTTTGCCCTTTGTGGGCTCAGCTACCTCTGGCTCAGCCTTGGTGCGCTTGCTGCGCTTGGCTGGCAGGGGAGTGCTGGGCCCTGGCTCTGAGGCTGCTGGCTGTGTGGCTGCCTGGCTGCTGCGTGGGGCCTGTGGGGGCTTGCGGGGGGGCACTACTGGGCACTGAGGCATTGCGCCACTAGGCTCATATCAGCTCACACCTGCTGAGCTGCTAATTATACCCAGGAGGCGATGTCACTCGTTCTCACACTCCCAAAGGGCACTCCGACCAAAGGGCAAAGGGCACTCCGACCAAAGGGCACTCCAGACATCTGACAGCACATATCTCCCCTACGACTAAGGGTTAGGGCTCAGGCAGCACCAGGCACCCAGTCTGTACAACGCCTGCACGCTGCACAGCCAGGCCTAATTCTGCAGCAGCAGCCTGGCCCCTGGGCCTGGCCAGCCTTGTCGGCAGGTGTGGCCGCCTAGGTAGCACAAGAGAGGGGTGACAGGCAGCGGGGACGACGTCCATGGCCAGGCCCAGGAGGCAGCCATGCCTTTGTCTTCGACCAGTTTAAGGTGGAGGCACCTGACATCAGACCGGGTGCTGGCGCAAACTCCTGCTGATTATCTGGCTGCACCAGCTGACTTGATCATGGCATCTAGCTTCTGCAGCTCCTCCACACGTTGCTTAATCTCAACACGTACCTGCACACATCCATGCACACACACTCATACATGCACACATGCACACACCGGCTGTCACTGTCACCATTAGATTGTGTGTTTCATGCCGACGTCTATCGCCCACCTTCGGAGGGGGTGGGGGTCAGGGAATCAAAGGATTGGCCCGGACAACAAAGCCGTATTCCAGATAACATAGCCCCTAGTTGTTAGGAAAGATATGTGCTGTCAGCATCGCTATGGCTGATGGCAATGGCATTGATGCTGTTAGCAATGCGTAAGGGGGATATGCGCTGTCAGATGTGTGGAGTGCCCTTTGTGTGGCCACTGGAGCTGTGCTTCTGGCCAGACCAGGGAGCTCTGCCAGCCAAGGGCAAGGAGTACCCTGGCTTGGGGTACAAGCGGCTGCGAGACAAGCCACCAAAGGCCCAGCAGCAGCAGCAGCAGCCTGCTGTGGCACAGAAGTGTGTGCCCCCCCCCCCATTTGAAGCTGTCATCAGCTTACACGCTTAGTGCATGTTTTGTCATGCCAACTCTATGCATAGCCCTGTCACAGGGGTCAGGCAATGCTGTAGGTGGTAGGCGACCGTGACCATGTGTATGCCATGTGTAGGCCATGTGCATGCCATGCGATGGGAACTCCACACAGACAAAGACACCGTTTTGTAGTGGTTCACAAGTAGTGTGTTCGACTGCAATGAATGCTCAAGGTTGAGAGCCAAGGTGTTGTCAGCATCGCTATAAAAAAAGTCAGCATCGCTATAAACCCAAACACCATGCTGCCAGCTGGCTATCACCAGCACCTGCTCAGGCTCCGGCGGTGGTGCATCAGTAGCAGCTGCTGCCCAAACCGCCTTCCCTGCCCACCTGCTGCTGCACATCCCGCTTGAGAGCCCCATACGATTCCAAGTCCGCTAGGAAGGCCTTGCGCTCCTCAATCTCCTGCAGCACCTGCACACTCAGCCAAGGCCTTCATGGCAGTGAGAAGGCTGTTCATGAGGACCTTGGTGGAGCTCAGCCTGAGACACAGCACACCTAATAGTCTGGCCCTGCACTGCCATGCCCTCACACCTGGCGAGCCATCTTGTGGGCTGGTTAGTGAGGCAGCCAGACCTGCCACTATTCCACAGCTGGGCACGTCGATAGCTGGGCACGCAGGCATCGGGGTGGAGCAGGAAGGCATGCAGGTAAATGTAAAAAGATGCAGGCATGAGGGCAAACAAAAAAGCAAAGCTGGTGAGCCCAGCGCTGCTTGCTGTTCACAAGGCCTATATCGCCACTCACCTCACCCCACCCCACCCCACTCAATTGCATCAAAGCAGGCCTGCACCCCAGCAAGCTGTTCATGGGGCAGAGGCAGTCAAGCAGCCCAGCTGACTGAGCCTATTTAAAGGTTACGTAGTCATCCAGTGACCCGCAGCGGCTTACCTGGCTGAATAGTGACTGCAGCTCCTCAGCCTCGCTCTTAGGAGCTGGCCGCCTTGGCTGTGGCGCCCCCGCTGATTGGGACCGCACCCCTGAAGTGCCGGCTACCGCTGCGGCGGGCAGCTTTCCACGGTGCTGCATCAGCAGGGCACACCGCTCCTTCTCTGCTGCGTCCAGCAAGGGCCCTGAGGCCAGGCAGCAGTGCACGCTCATGCGCATGCTCATCACACACTCCCATGCGGTGCTCATGCATGCGGTGCTCTCATGCAACACCATGCAGTGGGCATGCAAGCTTGCAAACTATGCACAGTGTGTAGGTGAAGCGGGCTGCTTCTGTCATTGCTGGGAGAAGGGCGCACACTCAGCAGGCTGGCCCACGCGCCAGGTGGTCAGCATGTAGCCCCTGCTGGGCCACCCGCCTGCCTGGGTCACCCCGCCTGCTGTCCAGCACTGACACAGCCCTGCCCCCTGCCCCCAGGCCGCTGCCACCCCCCCCGCCATCGACTGACAGCCTGGACCCCGGAGGTGGGGGGGTGACCCCGGGCGTTGCTGCGACCCCCACGCTGCCTGGCCTGAGCCCAGGCGGGGCGCTCACAGGGCGGTGGGCAGGGCCCAGCAGCAGCAGCAGCCCCGCCTCCCCCGCTGCCTCTGCCTGAAGCGCATCCTCACCCGGCCGCAGTGCCAACCACTGCCAGTGAGGCTCATGGAGGCAGCGGGGACAATGAAAAAAGCATGGCAATGGCTAAGGAGAGAAAGAAAGACACTGACTGACATGCGTGCCTGAAGGGAGGAGGGTAGCATCAGGGTGTCTTTTCGCCACCCTCATAACAGGGTGTGACAGTGGCAGTCATGATGATGGCAATGACAATGATACTGGCACGATGACGGCACTGGCAACCATGCTGATGGCAATGACAACGATACTGATGGCAATGGCATTGATGCTGTTAGCATCCTGGGCTGCAGCACAGGCAGCACCTGGGGGCCTGTGCTGAGCGCTCCTCAGCTGGTCACGCTCCTGATCCATCTCCCTGAGGATCTGCTCAGCGGGCTTCCTCCTAGGAATGCTGTGCAGGGCAGGCGCCTGCAGGCGTGGCCACACAGGCAGAGGGTGAGGGGACAGGACTGGCAGTCAGCAGCCCACCTTGTTTCGTTTACTATATAGGCAGTGCTGCCATTTGTCCCCAGCTGATGGCTGGTTGGGCAACGGCTTGTTAGGTGTGGAAGAGCTGGTCATTGTGAGCATGCACTCGTGCACTTTGGCAGCAAACCCTGAGTGCCTGCACGGCCTTGCAGCCCTAAGGTTTAGGTAGAGCACCGGACCTAATCCACACCTACTCCTGGCAGAACCCAGGCAGACTGAATCCATGTGGAGGCACACACCTGACAGCGCATATCCCCATTATGACTAAGGGTTGCATGATCTGGAATCCGGGTTTGTTATCTACCCAATTACTCACTCCCTGTCCCCCACCCCTTTTTGAAGGTGGGGCGACAGACGTTGGCATGAACACTTGCTGCTGCACCTGATGCTTCGGAGTGCCCTTTGGGAGTGTGAGAACGAGTGACATCGCCTCCTGGGTATAATTAGGAGCTCAGCAGGTGTTAGCTGATATGAGCCTAGTGGCGCAATGCCTCAGTGCCCAGTAGTGCCCCCCCGCAAGCCCCCACAGGCCCCACGCAGCAGCCAGGCAGCCACACAGCCAGCAGCCTCAGAGCCAGGGCCCAGCACTCCCCTGCCAGCCAAGCGCAGCAAGCGCACCAAAGCTGAGCCGGCAGCTGAGCCCACTAAGGGCAAAGGCAAGGGCAAGGCTGCCAAAGCCAAGCCAGCACCACAGCCAGGCAGGTGGGTAGACAGGGACTGCAATGCAGCGCTGAGCATGCAGCGCATTGGGGAGAGCAAGTGGCGCCCGCTGGAGCTGTGCTACTGGCCAGACCAGGGAGATCTACCAGCCAAGGGCAAGGAGTACCCTGGCCTGGGCTACAAGCGGCTGCGAGACAAGCCACCCAAGGCCCAGCAGCAGCAGCAGCCTGCTGTGGCACAGTAGTGTGTGCCCCCCCCCCCATTTGAAGCTGTCATCAGCTTACGCTTAGTGCATGTTTTGTCATGCCAACTCTATGCATAGCCCTGTCACAGGGGTCAGGCAATGCTGTAGGTGGTAGGCGACCGTGACCATGTGTATGCCATGTATAGGCCATGTGCATGCCATGCGATGGGAACTCCACACAGACAAAAACACCGTTTTGTAGTGGTTCACAATTAGTGTGTTTGACTGCAATGAATGCTCAAGGTTGAGAGCCAAGGTGCTGCACCTGATGCTTGCATGAAAGCATCAGACAGCAGTGCACCTCAGCTGACAGGGCCCTGAGGCTTGGTGCACGCTTGCAAAGACACTCAAGAGAGCACTTGGCAGCTAGCAGGGAATTCGCTGCTGGGCAGTTTTGCAATGCTGCTGCTGCTGCTGTTGATGCAGGTTTTGCTGTGAGGGGCCTTGCGGGAGTCCTTGGTGCATTCCTGTTGCACCCCTCCATGCCTAGCAGGGCCTCGTCAGCCCTCATCAGGCCTTGTCAAGCCTCATCAGCCCAGCGGGTATCAAGTACCATCGCAAAGGCAGAGCCAGAGGAATCCTGACTAGGGGTGGTGTTTTGTGTGTACGGCACCCCGGCACCCCGGCAGCACCACGTCAACACCTGGCACTCCCCTTCCACCTGCCTAGCAGCCACAGTCTTACAAGAAGGGAGTAGGACGAGGTAGACACTCCACACAATAGCACAAATCACACCTCCCAGAGCCTCTAAAGATTTATGTGACCATGATAGGAATGAGAATGATTGCCAAGCACCAGCAATGCATGCATATCTGTCATGCAAGGATGGTGATGAAGGCACACTCGCACACCTTGGTTGGCTGCTTGGTACCAAACTTGGGATAGCTAACAGTTGGACGGGGCACAGGCGCAGCTGCCTCTGCACATGGAACAAGCAAGACATGGAGTTGTGTAGAACACATCCCACTACAATACCTTAAGTTCAAAGCTGGGTGAAAGGTCGACCCTTGGTCATCTGTGCTTGCAGGAGGGGGCCAAGGGCTTGCTTGGAGTCATCTTTGGTTGGGGCTTGCCTTTGACCGGTGGTGTCCATCCAGCTGCTACTGCAGCTTCATGCCGTGCCTTGTTCTGCTTATGAAACTCCTGCCCCACATTCTTGCCCTTACAATCGCCACCATATAGCTTGTACAATGCTGCCCCAGCAGGAGAGTCCCTGCAGCCAACAGGGCTCATCTTGGACATCACAGGCCAGCTAAGGACAAGCTGTTCAGATAGCTGCTGCACCTACCGGCCGAGTACGCGCCAGGCCTCGCTTGGCGCGGTCGTTGGCGCGGCCTCGGGGGATGGTTCAGTCCCACTCATCCCGCCACTGGCCAAGGGCCAATTCTTTAAGAGACATGTAGAGAAAACATGTCCATGTATTGTAATCTATCGATCGTGTACGTATCCGGTTACTGCGGACGCGCTGGTTCACACAGCTTGAATAGCGGGGCGAGCGGGACCCACCGGTGTTCAACTTTAGTGATGAACCCGACAATAATGCTCAAGGCTCGTGTTCACTCGAATGCGACACTGCGACATAGCAGGCAACGCCATCCATATTGATAACATAACTAAAAGCCCACCCGCTTTGCCTAGGTGGTGCCAGCCCTGCAAAATAATGAGTGGAAGGGGTGGCACCTCACAGTCCACATGTTATGATGCTAGCCTGCCCCTGACACTAGCGCATCGGAAGAGCGCCGCCGGTATGACATGCAAGGTCCCGCCCCGGCCAGCGTCGGCATATGTCAGATTCAAGCTGGGCATCTTCTTTTCTGTGCGCCTGCGATGGTTTTGCGAAGGAAGAGCGCACGAACTAATGTACACCAAGTGTGGGTTCACATGCATGACCCCCCACCCGCTCCATGCCTGTTAATTGCTGCTCCGGCCCACCACCTGCTGCCAACCTGTCCATCCAGCTTCCTGCCCCAGCCTGCCCTGCTTGCCACCTAGCCCACAGCCCTGCAGCCTTGCATACCCTCCTGCCAGCCTGCCAGCCCGCACCATATGCTGCTGGCGGCCGGATGTCGTGTGCTGCCAGCCTCCCAGTCTTGCTGACCGAGGGTGGTCATCAGAAGCAATCTGATACAGCTGAAAACTTGGCATGCACTAGGATGCCACAGGCTCCTGCTATTGCTGCGCCTTGGGTGCCTGGTCTCGTAGCCGCCTGCAGCCCAGGCCAAGGTACTCCCTGCCCCTGAAGGGCAGAACCATGATGATAGTGCATGGGGCTGTCCGTCCCGCACCATCCAGCATGTGTCACAGCTTTCTGTGGCTGTAGCCAGCCCACAGACAAACCGCTGACATGCAGCTGGGAGCAGGAGTCATGAGCTTCAACGCATGTGTGATGTTGCATGCCACAGCTTGCACAGCTAAATCGTGGCAGCCAGCCCATACCCACACTCCAAACTCAAGGTCATGGCTCCACCATACTTGGCCATAATCCCTTAATGATGCCCCCTTGATGATGCCCCTTTGGACCTACTTGTGTTTCATTGTGCTCACAATCCCATGACGGAGCACCTGCTGATACCTGTCTCCATGTATTCAATCTCATCTGCTCGTGTCATACATGACATGGTGCTTCAGCTTCCTGGCAGTAGCGCTGTTTGACTTGGTCTGTCCAGCGATTGGCAAACCCAGCTCATGCCTGCACAAACAGCGTCATGTAGTCGCCAGGTAAGGTGTTAAGCTGGCTGTCAATATCTGAGCGCTGAGTACTGCAAGGTAGCTGTTTACCGTGTTCCCCGTCTGCACTTTATGTTCATAAGGCGAAGGATGTTCTCCCTAATGCCCCGTTTCAACTGGTCCTCCACCACAAAGTGGTCCTGAATGTACTGTGATACACGCTGCAGGTGTGGCTCCTTGATGTCCCGCACCTAGGCAACATCATAGTCAGGTGGATTGAGGCACCGTCACAGTCAAGTGGGTCAAGCCCGGCTGCTGCTCATTAGCTGCTGCCTGCTCAGAGCTGGTGCATGCCGACACACCCTCAAATCGCGGCTGATACCACAGGCCTCAGCTATCTCCAGACCAGTCGCGCTGCCGATGCCAAAGATTTTGGCGAGAGCGTGCGCGAATTGCCTGTTTTGTTCCAACGTGACACGGGCGATTTGCACCATCGCCCATCAGCGCTGCCAGATGACAGCGTAAGAGGACGCAATCACACAAGTCGGGGGGGCCCATGCGGGTGTTGTTACCTTCATGAGTGAGGTCTTGAGGAGCAAGCTCGCAGCGTTGGAGCGCAGCCTTATTACAGCCACAGCATGCATAACACCCTGCTGTTTAGACTAGCCGCACTGAGTGATGTTACCCGCCCAGCCATCGCCTTCATTGAACCTTGTTGGCTGGGTGTAGCTTGGCGTGGGAGCATGGAGCACCAAGCACCAAGTGCCATGAAACACCCTGTGACATTATCAACTTACTACATCAGCCCAGCTGTGTCCATGTTGCGTTACATCTGGGAGCATGCAGGGAAGGCAGTGGCACCGGTTACTGAGCGGCAGCAGGCTTGGTGTCCGCTATGGGCTGTCACCCTTAGCCAGGTACTTCAGGGCAGGGGATCATGGTAGTGAGGACCAATGTAGTGGCTGTGTTTGGCGGGTCCTGCTTGGTGCCTGAGCCAGTGAGGATGTGGGCCAGTAAGCATGACCAGTTGCCACACTTGGTACCAGCAGAGGAATAAACCAACAGAGGAATAAACCAACAGACCAGTGACAGCACCTTGGCTCTCAACCTTGAGCATTCATTGCAGTCGAACACACTACTTGTGAACCACTACAAAACGGTGTTTTTGTCTGTGTGGAGTTCCCATCGCATGGCATGCACATGGCCTATACATGGCATACACATGGTCACGGTCGCCTACCACCTACAGCATTGCCTGACCCCTGTGACAGGGCTATGCATAGAGTTGGCATGACAAAACATGCACTAAGCGTAAGCTGATGACAGCTTCAAAGGGGGGGGGGCACACACTACTGTGCCACTGCAGGCTGCTGCTGCTGCTGGGCCTTGGGTGGCTTGTCTCGCACTCGCTTGTACCCCAAGCCAGGGTACTCCTTGCCCTTGGCTGGCAGCATCCCCTGCTCTGGCCACCAGCACAGCCCCAGCGGGCGCCACTTGCTCTCCCCAATGCGATGCATGTTGAGCGCTGCATTGCAGTCCCTGTCTACCCACCAGCCGCTGCTCTGCCCACTTGGGGTCCAGGTACACCTCCCACACCGCATCCCAGGTGGCCAGGGTGACGGTGATGTGCTTCAGGTTTGCCTCCAGGGAGGTGCCAGCTGGGCTTGCTGCTGCCAGGTGCTGGAGGTGGGGCTTGATCGGTGCAAGCCACCGCTCAGTGTCACGGCGGGCATTGTTCAGGCCACTGCCATGCTTGACCTCGCCCTTGGTCAGCTTCCACCGGCGCAGCTGGTCTGCCTGCAGCTGGCCTGTCATCGGGTCCCACACCTCAGAGGCTCACACAGGCAAATTAGTGCGGATATTCGTCATCCTAGGGGGGTAGTTTTTTGATGCGGTTCGCCTCGGATTGTCCTTGCGACTCCAACGCCACTTGACGCTTGTTGAAATTCTGAGTATGTGAGCAGTTGGAGTGTAGGTACCTACAGTACTGTAGATGTCTACAGTACTGTAGATGTCTACAGTACTGTAGGTGTCTACAGTACTGTAGACGTCTACAGTACTGTAGGTCAGATTTGACAAGGTCTCTTGTAAATAGGGTACCATGCTGTTCTCCACATTCAAACCAACATTTGCTACCGCGATTGCACCGTCAGCTTCTGCGTGCTATAAATAGTGAGAGGCGTCGAAGCGTAGGCCCGCAAGCTCGATATGGATATTTGTGCCGAAAGTTGTGTCCACGCAATAAGGTCGCCATAGGGAGCTACATACATACGTGTAAGGTCTAAGGCCGGGGCCCGTCTCTATCGCAAGCTAGGTCCGTTCTGTCGGTTGTACTGGGTAGCTCGGCTTGCAAGCTCCCGCAAAGCTGTGGATGTTGATGATGCCCCGCAATCACAACAACCTCGTGCACCGCACCCTCCCGTGTAATATCGAGTGCGGCAGAGATTGCCCCAAAAGTTGTTTGCGGTTGGCCCTCAACCATCCATCATTACATCTAACCTCACATCATTACATCATGACTCTTAGCCTACATCATTACATCACCACTTGTGGTCCTGCCAATCACTGCATGCATGGTATGGGCAAGGGATCTGACTCTTGCAAGGGTTGGTCTCAGGGTCGATACCTAACCCTAGAGGCTGAATAATGCTGGGCTCGGCAACATAGGCACGCTTTGTTGTCAGCGCATTTGCATAGCACTGTCGGGATAGCAAACGAGCTTGGGCTACATTGAGTTGTTCCTGCATGGGGGTGAAGGGGGCATGGGGGTTAAGGATGCATGGGGGGAAGGCAGCTACAGTACTGTAGGGGTCTACAGTACTGTAGACACCTACAGTACTGTAGACACATACAGTACTGTAGACACATACAGTACTGTAGACACCTACAATACTGTAGACATCCTACAGTACTGTAGACACCTAAAGTACTGTAGACACCCTACAGTACTGTAGACACCTACAGTACTGTAGACACCCTACAGTACTGTAGACACCTACAGTACTGTAGGTACCTACAGTACTGTAGACACCTACAGTACTGTAGATGTCTACAGTACTGTAGACACCTACAGTACTGTAGACACCTACAGTACTGTAGACACCTACAGTACTGTAGACACCTACAGTACTGTAGACACCTACAGTACTGTAGACACCTACAGTACTGTAGACATCTACAGTACTGTAGACACCTACAGTACTGTAGACACCCTACAGTACTGTAGACCCCTACAGTACTGTAGACACCTACAGTACTGTAGACACCTACAGTACTGTAGGCAGCAGCAGCATGGGTGGCAGCAGCAGCAGGGGGGGGGGCAGCAGCAGCAGTAGGGGGGCAGCAGCAGCAGCAGTAGGGGGGCAGCAGCAGCAGCAGTAGGGGGGCAGCAGCAGCAGCAGTAGGGGGGCAGCAGCAGCAGCAGCAGGGGGGCAGCAGCAGCAGCAGGGGGGCAGCAGCAGCAGCAGCAGGGGCGCAGCAGCAGCAGCAGTAGGGGGGCAGCAGCAGCAGCAGCGGGGGGGCAGCAGCAGCAGCAGCAGGGGCGCAGCAGCAGCAGCAGTAGGGGGGCAGCAGCAGCAGCAGGGGCGCAGCAGCAGCAGCAGCAGGGGGGCAGCAGCAGCAGTAGGGGGGCAGCAGCAGCAGCAGGGGCGAAGCAGCAGCAGCAGTAGGGGGGCAGCAGCAGCAGCAGTAGGGGCGCAGCAGCAGCAGCAGTAGGGGGGCAGCAGCAGCAGCAGCGGGGGGGCAGCAGCAGCAGCAGGGGGGCAGCAGCAGCAGCAGGGGCGCAGCAGCAGCAGCAGTAGGGGGGCAGCAGCAGCAGCAGCGGGGGGGCAGCAGCAGCAGCAGCAGGGGCGCAGCAGCAGCAGCAGTAGGGGGGCAGCAGCAGCAGCAGGGGCGCAGCAGCAGCAGCAGCAGGGGGGCAGCAGCAGCAGTAGGGGGGCAGCAGCAGCAGCAGGGGCGAAGCAGCAGCAGCAGCAGGGGGGCAGCAGCAGCAGCAGGGGCGCAGCAGCAGCAGCAGCAGGGGGCGCAGCAGCAGCAGCAGCAGGGGGCGCAGCAGCAGCAGCAGGGGGGCAGCAGCAGCAGCAGGGGCGAAGCAGCAGCAGCAGTAGGGGGGCAGCAGCAGCAGCAGCAGGGGCGCAGCAGCAGATATAGTAGGGGCACTGTAGCACCTACCTACCTTTTGGCTGCTTGATGACTGCTGCTAGGAAGGGGGGGGAGTGGAAGAGTGAAGGCGGGGAGGGGGGGTAGATGTGGAAGGCGGGAGGTGGGAGGCAGGGAGGCGGGAGACGGGGAGGCGGGAGGCAGGGAGGCGGGAGGTGGGGAGGCGGGAGGCTCAACCGGGTTGGGCTGGGCGGGGGTGGGTTGGGTTGGGGGCATGGGTTTGGGTGGGTGGGGCATGGGTTGGGGGCATGGGTTGGGGTGGGTGGGGGCATGGGTGGGGGTGGGGGCAGGGGAGGGAGCGGGGGCGGGGGCGGGGGCGCGGGGGCGGGGGCGGGGGCGGGGGCGGGGGCGGGGGCGGGGGCGGGGGAGGATGAATTGGGAGGGGGTGGTTGTGTAGGGGAAAGGGAAGTGGAAGGGAGGTGCCCACTAGACCTGCAACCAAGGGGCGTGCACGTGCGGTAGGGTGACCAGGCTGGGCACTGTGTTAGCCTTCACCGTGGCCTAACCTTTGTGGTCCTCCTGGCCTCCTACCTGCTCACACCAGGCAACATATCCCTTGCGCCAGTGGGGTGGGACTGCGGTGGGGAGTGTAGGGTGTAGGGAAGGGAAGGTGGGGTGAGGTGGGGGTTGCGATGCCACGTCAATCGAAGGGTGGGAGAGGGGAAGAGGAGGCTTGACAAGTATGGGAGGGGAGAGGGAGGGAGAGGGGGAAGGGAGGGGTGGGAAGAGGGTGGGTGGGGTGGGCTTTCTCCTGGCTGCTGGGATGTCAGGGGAGAGGTGACGGGGAGGGGGGAAGTGGGGGGTGGGTAGAGGTGGAAGTGGAGGGACGACAAGCTGGGCGTTGGTGGTGGGCGTGGGAAAGGGGAGGAAAAGGGGATGGGGAAGGGTGTGACGATCAATCCTGCAGCGTGACAAGGGGCATGCTAGCGGTTAAGGTGGGTACAGGGTGCCACATACCTGCACTCACCTTTTGCTGGGGTGTGGTGTATATGTGTGTGGGAGGAAGGGGAGGAAGGGGAGGGAAGGGAAGGAGAGGTCCATGGGGAGGGCGAGAGAAGTGGGGAGGGCATCGATAGTCTCAGGTGTAGGCGCACAAGACCTGCGGCAATGGTGTGACGATTTGTCAACGGAAGCAAACATTGGACATGGGTACTGGATGCACTCACCAATAGAGTAGGGAGATGTAGAGCTGGCAGATGGAGGGGCAGGTGTAGCAGCCCTCCATTACAACCCACCTTCCTTTGTCCTCACCTCGGTAGGAAGTGCAGTGTGGGAGAGTAGGGTTGGGCTGGGCTGGGCTGGGCTGGGCTGGGCTGGGCTGGGCTGGGCTGGGCTGGGCTGGGCTGGGCTGGGCTGGGCTGGGCTGGGCTGGGCTGGGCTGGGCTGGGCTGGGCTGGGCTGGGCTGGGCTGGGCTGGGCTGGGCTGGGCTGGGCTGGGCTGGGCTGGGCTGGGCTGGGCTGGGCTGGGCTGGGCTGGGCTGGGCTGGGCTGGGCTGGGCTGGGCTGGGCTGGGCTGGGCTGGGCTGGGCTGGGCTGGGCTGGGCTGGGCTGGGCTGGGCTGGGCTGGGCTGGGCTGGGCTGGGCTGGGCTGGGCTGCAACACAAGGGAGGCAACACAAGGGAGGCAACACAAGGGAGGCAACAGTGGGAACGTTGTGAGAGGTGATGAAATGGTGGTGGTGGTGGTGGTGGTGGTGGTGGTGGTGGTGAGGGGGACTGGGAGGGGGTGGTAATCAGGGGGGTACTAGGCGTGATTGTAAGACCTGCAGCAACCAGGTGTGGTAGCGGTTAGGCTGGATACTAAGGGCTATGCTGCGCAATGCTAGCTCCTTCTAAGCTCTTACCTTGGTCCTAAGCTCTTACCATAGTCCGTCTGGCCTCTTCGCTGCTCACAACACGTTGCACCTGCCTTGCGTTGGTGCATCAATGCTTGCGATTCATTGCGGAGAATCGTTGCGAGGAAACTGGCCGCGAGGCTAGCTGCGATGCTGGCTGCGAGGCTGGCTGCGAGGCTGGCTGCGAAACTGGCTGCGAGGCTGGCTGCGAGGAAAATGGCTGCGAGGCTGGCTGCGAGGTGAGATCCTCGCACCGAGCTGCCTCACAGGTATGCTTCTGCGCTGCTGGACCAGCTGAGTGGCCGCGAGGTTGATTGCCGAGTATGTGGCTGCGAGTATGGGCTAGATGTGGCTGCGAGTATGGGTAACCTCGTGCGATGCCATCTGTGGACCAGCTGTGTGGCCGCGAGGTTGATTGCCGAGTATGTGGCTGCGAGTATGGGCTAGATGCGGCTGCGAGTATGGGTAACCTCGTGCGATGCCATCGCTGCAATACCGGCTACACGATGCTGCGACTAAGTGTTGGACGGCCTTGAATGCAAGTGAGATGTTCAGAATTTTTCTAAGTGCTTAAAGGCTACAGTACTGTAAGTGGTCTCTCGAGGTACCTCGAGGTACCTCGAGGTACTGTAGATGTCTACAGTACTGTAGATGTCTACAGTACTGTAGGTATCTACAGTACTGTAAATGGTCTCTCGAGGTACCTCGAGGTACCTACAGTACTGTAGATGTTTACAGTACTGTAGATGTCTACAGTACTGTAGATGTCTACAGTACTGTAGATGTCTACAGTGCTGTAGGTACCTACAGTACTGTAAATGGTCTCTCGAGGTACCTCGAGGTACCTACAGTACTGTAGATGTCTACAGTACTGTAGATGTCTACAGTACTGTAGATGTCTACAGTACTGTAGGTACCTACAGTACTGTAAATGGTCTCTCGAGGTACCTCGAGGTACCTCGAGGTACCTCGAGGTACTGTAGATGTCTACAGTACTGTAGATGTCTACAGTACTGTAGATGTCTACAGTACTGTAGATGTCTACAGTACTGTAGGTACCTACAGTACTGTAAATGGTCTCTCGAGGTACCTCGAGGTACCTACAGTACTGTAGATGTCTACAGTACTGTAGATGTCTACAGTACTGTAGATGTCTACAGTACTGTAGATGTCTACAGTACTGTAGATGTCTACAGTACTGTAGGTACCTACAGTACTGTAAATGGTCTCTCGAGGTACCTCGAGGTACCTACAGTACTGTAGATGTCTACAGTACTGTAGATGTCTACAGTACTGTAGGTACCTACAGTACTGTAAGTGGTCTCTCGAGGTACCCCGACAGTACTGTAGACACCTACAGTACTGTAGCATGGCCGTATCTCACCAACCGCGCAAAATCACGAATTTTAGTTTCGACCCCCAATCTTACAATGCCTTCATTTGACTATGTACCAAGTCCGAGGCTCCGAATCTCAAAAATCCTGTTACTAATTTGCCTGAGTGCTGCGCTGACTGCCTGGGTGACGCCGGGGTCGATGCCCACCCCAATCTGAGTGTCTGGGTTGAACACGAACTCACGCTGCTCAGCTAGGCCCTTGCCAATGCGGGGCAGTCCCAACTCATGGGCCGCTACTGCTGCTGCACCTGGGGCTGCCGCTGGGCTGCTGTTGCTGCTGGAGGGGCCTGCTGAGGAGGGTGGGGCAGGAGGAGGGGGGAGGGGGCGGGTGTAGTGCACACATACACTGACACCATCAGTCTCCACTGTCCGCTCGAACTCAAAGCCTTGGTTGGCCAGCTTGCCTGTGCTGAACCACCTGTCCCAATGGTTGCTACGGGCTGGCTCTGCGGTGAACACCTTTTCTGTATCCCTTGTGAGCCCCAACTGCTTGCACACCCCATGCAACACTCTGCTGTCCACCTTGACGAAGTGCACACCCGCCCTGGCCAAGGGGGTGAGGGTGAAGGGGGGTGGGCAGGTCAGGACCCGGGGCCCCACCCTACGCCCGCCACGCTTTGGCTTGCCTGGCACGGGTGTGGTGGGGGGCTGCTGCCACTGCTCCAGGCACCTGCACACATGCACCGCATGGCGCATGCGGCAGGGCAGGGATAAGGTATCCTGCAAGGAGTCTCCCTCCTCCAGGGCCAGCAGTCTCCGGTGCTTGGCTGCCTCCTCCATCAGGTCGTTGACATGCGCCTTGTCCAGGTGGGCAGCTTGTAGCTCGGGGCTGTCAGTGTTGAGGCTGTACCCACACGTCAGCTTGGTGAAGAGCTGGGCCTCCTCCCCGGTCCATCCTAGCATGGCCCTGGCTGCCTTGGCGTAGAGCTTGACATAGCGCTCTGCATGCAGGTTAGGTCAGGTCAGGTTTAAGGTCAGGTCAGGTCAGGTCAGGTCAGGTCAGGCAAGGTCAGGTCTATGTCAGGTCTATGTCTGGTCAGGTCAGGTCAGGTCTACATCAGATCTATGTCAAGTCTGTGTCCAGGTCCAGAGTCTATGTCAAGGTCCAGGTCCAGAGTCTATGCACCACCACCACTTGCCTGGGTTGGAGTAGTGCTGCTGCATGGCGACCGCCAGCTGCATGGAGTGATGGCTGATGGTGTTGTGGTCACCGGTGAAGTTGGCGCTGCCCAGCTGCTGCAGCTTGGCCAGTAGCTCCTGGTTGCTGGGGTCATCAAAGGCTGGCTTGATGCTGAAGTGCTTTTTCTGCCCAGCACGCCCAAGCCGCCGTTGCAGCTGGTTGTAGGGTGTGAGGAAGGTGGAGTTGGCAAAGTACAGGCTAAACACCTTGAGCTGCTGCAGCAGGACTGGATCTTCGCTGTCCAAGGGCATGGGTGGCCTAGTGTGAGCTGTTGGTGGGGGGTGGCGGGCAGCAAGGCGGGCGCTGGGTGGGCGCAGTGTGGGTGGCGCTGGGGCAGGCTCTGGCTCTGGCTCAGGCTCAGGGTCAGGGTCTGGCTCAGGCTCCCAATCCATGTCCATGCTGGCTGGCTGGGCAGGGGCACGCATGGGGAGTGGGGGTAGGGGTGCAGCATCCAGTGCACGAGGAGGCTGCACGGCTGGAGGTGAAGGGGCGTTGGGGTACCCAGGGGTGGAGTAGCCCACAAGGCATGTCAGGAAGATCCTGAGCACATACAGTGACGCGATGACGCGGAGCTGAGAATGGATGCCGGCCCTCAGCTGGAAATGGGCCAGTAGTTTTCGCTTCGTCTTCTTGCAGCCGCGCAGCACGGCGCCTGCTGCAGCTAGAGCTGGAGCTCATGTCCTTGCACACATGCAAGAAGGTCATTAAGTCTGTGTATGTTCATGACTTGGAGCACCGTCTGAGAGCGTTGTTTGCTGAAGTGCAGCGTAAGGAGGATGCGGCAGCTGCAGCACGGTGGTCAGCAAAAGTGGAATGCCGGATCATAGAAGCAGCGCACAAGGTCGGGAGGGGTTCACAAGTCTTGGTGAACGTGGCTAACCCTAGTGGCAGGCACTACCCCAGGGCTGGCTGTGCCCCCCTTCAACCGCACCAGGCAGCGGTTGCAACGGCAAGCAAAGGGGGCATGCAACCAACAAACCAAGGGCAGCAAAGAAAGGTGAGACGACACCACAGGAAGGAAGGGTAGAGGACCGAGGCCGCATGGGATGAAATCTTTAGAACTCAAATGCAAACTTTGAGCAGGCACTGTGCATTGCTGGTAAGGAAACAACGAAACTTGTTGCGTCTGCCATCTTGCTGTCTGTCTGTCCAGCGCCAGACATGGATCGTCGATCAGATCAGTTTCTAAGTAGTTGGGAGCGCTTGACCCTGACCAACCATTGCGCAAGCATCTACTCGTCTACACACAGCATATTGGCATGGTCCCAAGCGTCTGGCAGCCGCACCACACGCATGTGGCCAGCTGTGCCCAGCTCGGGCAAGACCGCCACGTAGCCAGCCTCAGCGGCAGGCAGGCTGTGCTGTCCCCTGCTTCCCAGGCGACGACATGGCTTGGGAATAGCCTTGTTCCTGCATGACATGGTCAAGCCGCATGCCCAACTGTAGCTGCATGCTGGAGCTGCACTTGAGAGTAGGCTCTGTACTTGAGAGTAGGCTCTAGGCTGCAGCATCGTGGCACTAGTGGTAATGGAGGGCCTTGCTGCTGGGACAGGGTTCCGGCCGGAGTGCCCTTTGGTCAGAGTGCCCTTTGGGAGTGTGAGAACGAGTGACATCGCCTCCTGGGTATAATTAGGAGCTCAGCAGGTGTTAGCTGATATGAGCCTGGTGGCGCAATGCCTCCGAGGAAGCGGCCCAGTGCCGCGGAGCAAGATCCGCTTCCGATCGAAAGCCCGCGAAAACGAGGTTCGTCGTAGTCGCAGTGTGGTCTGCTGCAACTGTGCAGTCCGGTGAGCTCCGCGCAGCTCACATCGCTGCTGTTCATGCCAGCGCAGGTCCTAGCGTCCCTCCAGCCAAAGAACGCGAGGAGCGAAGGGCATAATGGAAAACCCAGCGCCGACAGGTACGCACCCCCGCCTTGTATGCCCCAGCACTGCTCATGTCCCCGCACTATTGGTGTCCCCGCATTGCCGGCCTGTCAAAATATTGATCGTGATTGACTGCAGGTGATCAAAGTCCCGGGTGGCGCCGTGCTGCGCGGCTGCAAGAAGACGAAGCGAAAGCTACTGGCCCATTTGCAGCTGAGGGCCGGCATCCATTCTCAGCTCCGCGTCATCGCGTCACTGTATGTGCTCAGGACCTTCCTGACATGCCTTGTGGGCTACTCCACCCCTGGGTACCCCAGCGCCCCTACTCCTCCAGCCGTGCAGCCTCCTCGTGCACTGGATGTTGCACCCCTACCCCCACTCCCCATGCGTGCCCCTGCCCAGCCAGCCAGCATGGCTATGGACTGGGAGCCTGAGCCTGAGCCTGAGCCTGAGCCAGAGCCAGAGCCAGAGCCAGAGCCAGAGCCAGAGCCTGAGCCTGAGCCTGAGCCTGTCCCAGCGCCACCCACACCGCGCCCACCCAGCGCCCGCCTTGCTGCCCGCCACCCCCCACCAGCAGCTCCCACTGGGCCACCCATGCCCTTGGACAGCGAAGATCCATCCTGAAGCACAAGCACCCTGCTCTGCCACACGCCAAGGACTTGTAGGAGATGCATGGAGGTGCTCAGCATGGGGTTTCGTGGAGTCAACAAGGGATCGATGATGTGAATGACGAGCTCCCTCCCTACATCACCTACAAGGAGTCCACTAGTACACAACTGGAAATACACTGTTTACAGTGGTGCCCCACCATTGGGGTCTTGACAACAGGTGGATTGCTCGTTGGTCATGCATGGCTAGTCCTCTCTTGCTTCATCACCTATACATACCCTACAGGCTACCAAGACTCAGTGCAAGCCCAAGCCCCAGCATCCGCAGCCCTCAGCTCACTTGTGGCGGTGCAGCGTGACCAGCAGTGTGGAGCCACGCACTACCGCTACGTCCCAGGGCAGCATACCAGGTGGCAGCGCAGTGAAGGCACCTGCACAGCAGCAGTAGCAGCCGCAGGGCAGTAACGGCTGACGGCTTAAGCGGTGTAAGCCACATCATCATGTAGCAGCCGCAGGGCATGCTTGCTGGCAGCGGGCCGGCCACTCCTTCGCCCCCTGGCCACTTCCCTTTTACATTGTTATCTAATTGCATGGGCCCATGGGCTACAAACCAACCCATGGTTCTAGGCCAACCTTGCTTTAGGATGAAAGTCACTCAATAATTTAACTAGGCATCCCATCACATAATGATGCATGTCCTGGTACATGAATGGTTACAAAGCAATTGGCCAGTTGTGATCGTCACAAGTATATGTTAGTCAGCAATGTTTAGGCACATATCAGCCGTCACTCTCAGGCAAGGAAGCCTCAGGATTCAAGAACATTGTGAATGCCACGGACACGGCAGCTCAGTTCAGTTGCCTGCAGCGCGAATCTGAGCATCAGGGAGATGATATGCGATTGCTGGCCGTCACGGATGCTGTGCCTGCGGATATTTAGAAACGCAACAGCGATATCAATACAACAACATAACATGACATTTCTCTCAGACTATGTGAAGGCGCACATTGTGATCACCACATTGGTCGCACATGTGAGTGTAGCGGCAAACCCCTGCAATGATCCTTACAATCAACATGGCTCACTGTATTAGGGCGTATCCAGTCTGTGAGTGTTGATCGTGTGTGTTGCAGCAACGCTGACAGGCAAAAGCCATGTGATGATGATGATGATGCTGCTGATGTTGCTTAAGCTGCCGCTGCTGCAGCTTCCACTGCCACCGCTTCCGCTGCCGTGCTTGTGCTCACTTTGGGAGAGTATGCATGAAGACGGAGGAAGGGGGTGTGTAGACGACTGGCAGAGTCTAGGCTGCTGTCCACCCCACCTGCTGAGGCCCCTCCCACCACAGACTGCTGCCAGGGCTTGTGTACAGCCAGTGTTGCTCCAGGTGAAGCATGCGCAAGGCAAGGGCCCTGGGAGGGGCCTGCGGGGCAGTAGGGAAGGGGTGCAGGTAGAGGGCCTGGAAGACAGGGCCTCAGGGGTAGGGACCTGAATTGAGCAGTGGCCTAAGAAGTGGCATGGCCTACTGCTTGACACCCATGCAAACAATGTACAAAACAAAATGCACCAGGTCAGACTGGCAGCCCCTCTCCACCCAGCGTGAACTCATGGCCAGTGCTAACCCTGCAAGCTGGGCATGCTCCCTGGGCATAGGATGTATACACTTCCTGGGCCTCTAACAACGTCCCACGCACATGCCCTGGGCCTACCTGCTGTGGGTGGCTCTGCAAGCTGGATCACAGCCAGCAAGCTGCCAGGAGAGGGGTGTGACGGGCCTGCATGCATCACATCACATCTGAAGCCAGCCTTTGCAGCAGCCAGGATCTGATCATGAATGAACGAACATGTGAAGCTGACGACTTGCTGGGTGAGTACGATATCAACAGCAAGAGTGCAGCAATGCTGGGCAGCAAAGCTGGGCAAATGTGCCACTACTAATCCCAGGTCAGCCCTGCCCCTGCCCCTCACCAGCGAACCTCATGAGGCAGGCATCCATGCTGGTCACGAACAGGGAGCCACACGAGGGACCCCAGTCCAGCCCACAAGGCCGCCGCAGCACCGTGTCTGCAACCAGCAACACCTCAAACACTGTGGAACATGCAACACACACCCTCTGCCCGCCTTGCCCTGCCCTGTCCTGATCAGGAGCCACTGATGCTGCCCGCACTAGCCTGGCAGGTGTCTAACAGAAAAAGAAAAGATAAAAAGACTACTCCGGCGTGGGAGCAGGTGTACGTTAGGGGAGGAGCTTCCGCCTGGGGCACGGCCTGCTACCACCACCCTACCCCTAGAAGACGGCCTCTCACTCCCTATCCTCTCACTATCCCTCAACACTACCTTGTCAGACCACAGTCGTGTCTAGCCCTGCCTGACCTTGCCTAAACTGGCTCCTCCCACCCTACCTGCCCTGGTCACCTTCCTCTGCTCCTCCCACACCATCTTATCAAGGGAGGCCCCTGCAGCCTCTGCCTCCAGCCCTACCCCTCAGGCCTCTGGACGTGCCCCATACTGCTCCTGCCCCTGCCCCTCTCCCTGTCCCTCACCCTTGCCCTGCTTGCCACCCAGCTCCTGCCTGTGTATGGCGCGCAGCTGCAGGGCAGCCCCTGGGCGTCCAGCTGCCAGCGCAGCACACACCCAGTCACACTCAGTGGCGGCTCAGTGTAGATCCTGGCCTGGCATTAGCGCATGACACACACACACACACACACACACACGGGCATGAGGGGCACACCCAGTGGCGGCAGCTCATTTGTGAGCCTGGCAGTGGCTTCAGCAGCTAGGATCACACCTCACTAGCACCTGCACCAGCCCCCAGCATCTTTATTGCCAGCCCTAAAAAGAGGCAGCACCCTCAGCCAAGGCGTTTGCCAAGCCAAGCCTCTTCCAGTCATCCGTGGGCATGTCGCACACTACTGAATAGCTATCCTTGGGGTTTATACTTTCCATGACCCTCGACAACCACTTCTCACCCCACCTCGTATGGCCTGTCTGCTGTTGCATACAGGGCCCCGTCTGGACCTTGTTTCAGTGCCCAGGTGATGGGCTCCCCTCCCAGCACTGACTCTGGCAGCTCCTGGAGGAGGAGGTGGACAGGACCAGGCCATTGGGTCAGGCAAAGGGGTTGGACAGGCTTGGGCGGGGTCAGGCAAAGTGGCAGCCAGGGTCGAGCAAGGTCATGGTGGCTGCGGCATAGTCATGCAACCAACCAGGCAGTGGTGGGCACAGGGCACTATCAGCCCATAAGGAGGGGGCAAGGCGGGAGGAGTGCCCCTCTACTGCCTACTAGCGCCTGCCTTGCTGCTAGCTGGCTACCTTGCCTGCCTTACTGCGCCCGCCCACCCGCCCGCCCGCCCAACATTGCGCTCACCCCACCTTGTTACACAACACGGCACCAGTGGCCAGGCAGCAGCAGGCCAGCGCTCCATAGCTGCTTTACGGGTCAAGCCACGTGAGGGTGACTGGTGAGTGTCCCAGCAGGTCACACTTTCTGGCTTTCACACCCAGCAAGTCACACCACTGACAGCCGGCCCACAAGGACCGCCCATAACAACCTCACACATGACCATGCAAGCACACCAAACCATACTGGGACACAGATGCAGGTGACTATCCTTTGGCGCTGGCACCATTGCTGCCAGCGCTTCTGGTGTTGATGTGGGTGCCAGTGTACTTGTTTGCGCTATATATAGCGTTCGCTATGAAATGACATGTTTTAGAGGTTGCGTTGCGGTATGAAATGGTCGCTTAGCGAAGTACGCTATCGCGCATCGCGCAATGAAAAGCGCCGTTTGACCGGAGTTTTCCTTTTAGAATTGCTGAATTGCGGACCTGAATCTTTTGAAACCGAATCTTTTGAAACTCGCCAAACGCAAAAAAAATGCTGGGTGCTGCTGTGGGCTCTGCTGCTTGTCCTGTTATGGGTGCTTTTGCTGTGTGTGCAGCTGGTGCAGCTGGCAGTGCAGGTGGTGTTGCTTGCGGTGGTGCTGATGGTGCTGGTGGTGGTGCTGATGGTGTTGGTGGTGCTGCTGCCAGCTTGCCTGCACATAGACGTGCGTTGCAGTGGCCACCACCCCCTCTGGGTCTTCCTGCACCTGCTGCAGCCTGCTCCTCTTGCCCAGGCTGGTGGCAGAGAGCAGGGTCAGGCCCTGTGCCTCGTAGTCACACCTACATTCAGGCCATAGAGTGACGCCTGATGCCACCGGACGCAAAGGCTGTCTTGGCTTCATAGTTACTTTTGCATAGCCGGCAACACAGCAACACAGCAACACATCTGCAGCCCAGCCCAGCAGCAGTGCAGCTTGAGGTGAGGCTGCTGAGGCTAGGGGCATCCAGCTGCACAGCTAACCCTGACCCCCCTCTAATCATTCCGAACGCCCAATGGAGCTATGCAGGCACCCCCCCCCCCTAGCCACCTAGCACTTACTTGAACACATATACAGCAGTCCCAATCACAGCACCTTGGCTCTCAACCTTGAGCATTCATTGCAGTCGAACACACTATTTGTGAACCACTACAAAACGGTGTTTTTGTCTGTGTGGAGTTCCCATCGCATGGCATGCACATGGCCTATACATGGCATACACATGGTCACGGTCGCCTACCACCTACAGCATTGCCTGACCCTGTGACAGGGCTATGCATAGAGTTGGCATGACAAAACATGCACTAAGCGTGTAAGCTGATGACAACTTCAAATGGGGGGGGGGGCCACACACTACTGTGCCACTAGGCTCATATCAGCTAACACCTGCTGAGCTCCTAATTATACCCAGGAGGCGATGTCACTCGTTCTCACACTCCCAAAGGGCACTCCGACCAAAGGGCAAAGGGCACTCCGACCAAAGGGCACTCCACACATCTGAGTCCCAATCACAGCAGAGGCTGCATCAGGGGCTAGTTCACCATTGTCCCTGAGGACCTGGTGCTGTGTCGTGCAATTAGCTCGATGCGCTTAGCTCCATGCACTTAGCTCCATGCAATTAGCTCCATGTGGTTGGCTCCATGCAATTAGAGCCATGCAATTAGGCCCATGCAGTCAGCTCCATGCATTTAGCTCCATGCAGTTTGCAGTGTGAACAGGGACATGGGCCGGCCAGGGGACCTGCTGCCACTACCCACTCGTGCACAAGCTGTCCAGCAGGTCGACCAAGGGTTCAAGCTGGTGCTGAGGCAATGCCACCCCAGCATCTGCAAAGTGACAAGACCTCTAGGCACCAGCCCACCAGCACGATGGCGCGTGGGCACACGTCATGCTGCAGCCATGCGCATGCCGCCATCCACTCACACATACAAGGTGTGATTGAGCTTGTTGAGGGCCAGGCTGGTCAGCCAGGCGCTGCTGCTCCGCCGCTTGCGACCCCTAAGCCGCACTGACAGCTGGACACTGCGACATTGAGTCAAGCCACTGCCTGTGCAGCAGCGCCAGCATTAGCATCAGCAGCAACAGCAGGAGGAGGAGCAGCACCAGCAGCAGTAGGAGGGGCAGCAGCAGCAGCAGCAGCAGGGGCTGGCTGCCAGCTAGCCACAGAACCATCCATGCCATCTCCCTGTGCCCCTAGCCCTGCTTCTACCCGCCCCCGCCCCTAGCCCTACCCCTGCCCTGCCCCATGTCAAGCCACTGCACCCAGCCTTCCCATTGCCCCAGCCACCCAGCTGGCCCCCCCACCAGCCCCCCCTACCCCTACCTGCCGCTACAAAGTAGGCTGACCTGAGGCGGTGTCCGGTGAGGTGAGCCACAGGGGCAGCACCAGGTCAGTGAGGTCCACGACACGAGTGTCACGAGCCAAAGCCACCAGGCAGCGAGACCGCCAAGGGCTGGAGACCTGCAGGCAGTGCGTTGTGAGAGACAGGATGGCGGCCACCCTGAAGACCATGAGGTTGTCAGCCGTGCTGCAGCTGGCTTTGCGGCTGTGGGGTGGGGGGTTCCACTCTCGCTAGTCAGTGTACTGACCCTGATTAAGTAGGTTTGAAACCTGCAGCTTGGTGAGGGTCTCAACCCAAACCAGTTGTTGGTGGGACGGGGATGTTATTGGGATAGGTTCTAGAGGTCAGCATAGGTTGGGGTTTGGGTTTTTTTCAGACTTCACCCACTAGCATACCACAAGATTCTTTAGCTTGTGGCAGCAAAGCTCAACATGTGCTAGGCAGACGCCATTTCCGGACAATTCCCATGTCTGGCCAGCTGTATATTGAGCTTACGCTGCCTGCCAAGTTGGGTACAGAAGCTGCCAAGTAGTCGATGCAGCTCGCAAATGCCTTGTTGACGCAGCGAAGACGGAACGCCTCGTAGCGGTGAAAGTGGTTCGCGATGATGCAGGCCAGCAGCTCGGGCTGACTTAGCACACTTGTTACGCTTGTTTCCATTCTTACGCCGCATTGTTATGGCGTGATTCTAAATTTCATTTGCAGGAGTTGGTCATATTCTGATCATTTTCAGGTCTTGCAACTTATCGCTGCGTGGCGCGCATACAAGGAGAATGGCGAGGTTGGCAAGGTTGTGCCTAGACCCGCGCCGGAGGAACAGGATTTATAGTTCGAGCTCCCAACGCAAGAGAAAGGCTCCCGGAGAGGCTCGCGCTGCCCGCGAGAAAGATAACACCTGACACGCCCGGAAATGTAAGCTATCTCACCTACAAAAAATGTAAGCTAAATGTGGGTTGCTGTCATGCTCCTGGTGGGAAAAACAGGAAAACCAGGAAAAAGACAGGAAAACCAGGACATCGCAGGCAGTTAGCGCCACAGTTAGCGAAGCGCGTTAGGAAAATGCAGCGAAACAGACAGCGTAGACGTAACCGTAATGCCTCGGACAGTTAGGTTGACCGTGAGGCCGACACGCCGCCAGAATCAAGTCAGGCTCAGCGGAACATGCAGGCCAACGGTGCAGCGCACTGGGCCCACAACAACGACAACTCATGGCACGCAAATGAGGGGTGTGGCCGCTGCGGGGTTAGAGGCGGGCGCGGTCGTGCCGTCCGAAGTGGGAGGCGCGCCTCTACGACCTACTCGTGCTTTGCGTGGAGGCCTGCAGCAAGAGGGCCCTGCTCGCCAGCTTGCTATTGGGCCTCATGGTGCGCGACTCCTTTACACGCGTCACTGTACTTGCGTACGGCCAGGAGCTCTTAGAGGAAATCCCTGCCGAGGTCGCGGACATCCCGGACTTTAAGGAGCGCCAGGCAGCGGAGGTTGCTGAGGGTGGGTCAGGGGGTGGTGGTGAACAAAGCCTGGCGGGGGAGGAAGGTCAACCGGGGCAGCCTGCTGCGCCATGCAGTGGACACCAGCAGGCAGTTGGAGGAAGCCCACGTCAGCTGGCAGGCTGACTGGGCGGACTGGCAGGCATTTGGGGGGCAGCCCAACTCCAAGCCCTAACGCCCCCCCTCCCCCTTTGCGCTCACACCCAGCTGCAGCTGCAAGGCGCACCACATCAAGCTGGACACCCGGGCCATCTATGGCCTGATGCGGGCCGCTTGCATGCTGCCAGCGGACATCACCTCCTTGACCACGTTCAGGAATGGTGTGGCCGGGCCCAGGGACAGTGAGGTGAGTGAGCCTTGAGCTGACCAGCCTGGCATTCAGGAGTCCCCAACATGGGGTTGGTAATCTTCATGCAAGTACTCGCAACAAAGTGCACCGGTTGCGATAGCGTTTGTTGCATTGGCACCTGCGAATTACTCCGCATCTACTGGCAAGCGGCGCGTTAATCCTTGCATCAGAGTCCATGCCGGCGCAAGCGAGCGCGGACACACCTCAGCTGCTCACTATCGATTGTTCAAGTGGTGAGTAGTGGCACCAATGAGGGAACTCCGCCTGGCATCGAGCCTGAAGTACAATCTATGTTTAGCCCGCCAGGCTCACTCCGCAAGCCTTTTGTTGGTGCAGGCGGTGTTGGAGGGCCATCGCTGGGCCTGTGATGTATCGACATTGCTGCAAATGCGGGAAATGTGCGTCTCTCTCTCGCTAGTCACACAGGAAAAGGGACCCTCATCCACAAAATGGCATGTTGTGAGCTGACCACTGTGACTTTCCAGTTTTTCGATACATAACTCTGTTCCTTACTCAACGCCACAACTGCTGGAGAAGAAAGCATGGCAATTAGTTGATCAGGCTCGTGGGAACATACTTTGGCGTGACCTAACTTTGCCTTGCAGTGCTGACTAGCCCAACCGGACCACCCCCTGGCAGCCCCACCCCCCCCCTCAGCCCTGCCACAACTGTCATCCCCCTCCCACCAACTGCCACAACTGTCATCCCCCTCCCACCAACTGTCATCCCCCTCCCACCCCCTCCCAGCCCCCTCACTGCCCTCCCACCCCCACCACCCCCTCCCAACCTCAGCCCCGCACTCCACCCCCCCTCCCACCCCCTCCCAACCCCTTCACTGCCCTCCCACCCCCGCCACCCCCTCCCAATCTCAGCCCCGCACTCCACCCCCCCTCCCACCCCCTCCCAGCCTGGCGCAGCCGGCGGGATGCCCACCTTCAGGCTCTGAATAATTCACCAAGAGCTGGTTATCTGCACTGCCCTAACGGCCTAAAAGATGAGCTGGGGGTAGCAGCAGGTGCCGGTGCTGGTGCCGCCCCTGACCTGCCCCCCCCTCCTGCTGCACCCCCCTGGCAGCAGCAGGCAGCTGGTGCTGGTGCTTCCCCTGGGCTGCCCACCCCTCCAGCTGAGCAGCAGGGGGTCAGGGCGGAGTTGGACACAAGCTCGACACGCAAGCGGAGGGCGGGCGGGAGGGATCGGACCCAACATATCGAGCAAGGTAACGTAGCAATGGTCCTACACACCTTGAGTGGCCAGGTAGTAGGTACTACTCACGAAGCGGTCAAGCAATGCAGCAGCCTCGTATACTTCCGAGCATGGGTGGAGGGGCGTCGTTACATCGGTTTGGCGTGCCATGTGCATTGTTTTGACTGCGGCGACTGTCCCTGACTGTTTGCAGAGGCTACTGGGCCACGTCGGTCGCGGCGGTCGGTCGCGGCGAGGCCCGCATGAGCAAAACTGGCATGAATTTGAATGTCAAGATTCGAGCTGCCATAGCACTCAGCACAGTGCACAGTATTTAATGTTACAAGCTGCACCGCATAGCTGACAGAGTCCTCTATCCAGGGATGTGCGAAACATAAATAGAAACCACGTGGCTGAGACGCGGCGTCGTTTTGATTACCAGGGGTCGGTTTCCTATCATTTCCAGCCATTTTTTGAATGTTGGGGACACCTGACTGGCATGTTACTTGAGGCATGTTGCTTGAGGCATGTTGCTTGAGGCATGTTGCTTGAGGCATATTGTTGGTGGCATGTTGCTTGTGGCATGTTGCTCGTTCCAACATTGACTGATGGTGTTTGGGTGGATCCAAGTGTGCTGACTCGGCTGTGTCGGCTGCGTTGGGTTGCAGGTGGTCAACCAGTGGATCGCCATCCTGCCCGACCCATCCCTCTGGCCTAACGACGGGCAGACATTCGCGCAGGTGGTGCACACGGACGGAGTCACGGTCAGCGTTCTGTTCACGCGCCCCAAGCCAGCAGGGCCGCCCGACGAGCTGCCTTGCATGGGCAAGCAGGAGGGCGCTGTCAACCCGCTGGCGCACCTGGACGCCGACTGGCTGGGCTGCGACCCGGGAATACGAATATGGCGACAGTGGCCCACGAGGAGCGATACCCCTCCGGCGCTGTGGAGTCCGTGTGGCAGCGCAGCCTCAGTGTGGGGCAGTACTACCGGCAGAGCGGCATCACGCAACACGCCAAGACGTCCATCCACTCAGGCAAATTAGTAACAGCATTTTTGAGATTCGGAGCCTCGGACTTGGTACATAGTCAAATGAAGGCATTGTAAGATTGGGGGTTGAAACTAAAATTCGTGATTTTGCGCGGTTGGTGAGATACGGCCATGCTACAGTACTGTAGATGTCTACAGTACTGTCGGGGTACCTCGCGAGTACACGAACAGTACTGTAGATGTCTACAGTACTGTAGATGTCTACAGTACTGTAGGTGTCTACAGTACTGTCGGGGTACCTCGAGAGACCATTTACAGTACTGTAGACATCTACAGTACTGTAGACATCTACAGTACTGTAGACCTCTACAGTACTGTAGACATCTACAGTACTGTAGGTACCTCGAGGTACCTCGAGAGACCATTTACAGTACTGTAGACATCTACAGTACTGTAGACATCTACAGTACTGTCGACCTCTACAGTACTGTAGACATCTACAGTACTGTAGACATCTACAGTACTGTAGACATCTACAGTACCTCGAGGTACCTCGAGGTACCTCGAGAGACCACTTACAGTACTGTAGCCTTTCAGCACTTAGAAAAATTCTGAACATCTCACTTGCATTCAGGCATCCGTCCAACACTTAGTCGCAGCATCGTGTAGCCGGTATTGCAGCGATGGCATCGCACGAGGTTACCCATACTCGCAGCCGCATCTAGCCCATACTCGCAGCCACATACTCGGCAATCAACCTCGCGGCCACACAGCTGGTCCACAGATGGCATCGCACGAGGTTACCCATACTCGCAGCCGCATCTAGCCCATACTCGCAGCCACATACTCGGCAATCAATCTCGCGGCCACACAGCTGGTCCAGCAGCGCAGAAGCATACCTGTGAGGCAGCTCGGTGCGAGGATCTCACCTCGCAGCCAGCCTCGCAGCCATTTTCGTCGCAGCCAGCCTCGCAGCCAGTTTCGCAGCCACCCTCGCAGCCAGCATCGCAGCTAGCCTCGCGGCCAGTTTCCTCGCAACGATTCTCCGCAATCATCGCAAGCATTGATGCACCAACGCAAGGCAGGTGCAACGTGTTGTGAGGAGCGAAGAGGCCAGACGGACTATGGTAAGAGCTTAGGACCAAGGTAAGAGCTTAGAAGGAGCTAGCATTGCGCAGCATAGCCCTTAGTATCCAGCCTAACCGCTACCACACCTGGTTGCTGCAGGTCTTACAATCACGCCTAGTACCCCCCTGATTACCACCCCCTCCCAGTCCCCCTCACCACCACCACCACCACCACCACCACCACCACCACCACCACCACCACCATTTCATCACCATTTCATCACCTCTCACAACGTTCCCACTGTTGCCTCCCTTGTGTTGCAGCCCGGCCCAGCCCAGCCCAGCCCAGCCCAGCCCAGCCCAGCCCAGCCCAGCCCAGCCCAGCCCAGCCCAGCCCAGCCCAGCCCAGCCCAGCCCAGCCCAGCCCAGCCCAGCCCAGCCCAGCCCAGCCCAGCCCAGCCCAGCCCAGCCCAGCCCAGCCCAGCCCAGCCCAGCCCAGCCCAGCCCAGCCCAGCCCAGCCCAGCCCAGCCCAGCCCAGCCCAGCCCAGCCCAGCCCAGCCCAGCCCAGCCCAGCCCAGCCCAGCCCAGCCCAGCCCAGCCCAGCCCAGCCCAGCCCAGCCCAGCCCAGCCCAGCCCAGCCCAGCCCAGCCCAGCCCAGCCCAGCCGAGCCCAGCCCAACCCTACTCTCCCACCCTGCACTTCCTACTGAGGTGAGGACAAAGGAAGGTGGGTTGTAATGGAGGGCTGCTACACCTGCCCCTCCATCTGCCAGCTCTACATCTCCCTACTCTAATGGTGAGTGCATCCAGTACCCATGTCCAATGTTTGCTTCGTTACACAAATCGTCACACCATTGCCGCAGGTCTTGTGCGCCTACACCTGAGACTATCAATGCCCTCCCCACTTCTCTCGCCCTCCCCATGGACCTCCCCTTCCCTTCCCTCCCCTTCCTCCCCTTCCTCCCACACACATATACACCACACCCCAGCAAAAGGTGAGTGCAGGTATGTGGCAACCTGTACCCACCTTAACCGCTAGCATGCCCCTTGTCCCGCTGCAGGTGCCCCTTGTCCCGCTGCAGGTGCCCCTTGTCCCGCCGCACGTGCACGCCCCTTGGTTGCAGGTCTAGTGGGCACCTCCCTTCCACTTCGCTTTCCCCTACACAACCACCCCCTTCCAATTCATCCTCCCCCGCCCCCGCCCCCGCCCCCGCCCCCGCCCCCGCCCCCGCCCCCGCCCCCGCCCCCGCCCCCGCTCCCTCCCCTGCCCCCACCCCCACCCATGCCCCCACCCACCCCAACCCATGCCCCCAACCCATGCCCCCACCCACCCAGACCCATGCCCCCAACCCAACCCAACCCCGCCCAGCCCAACCCGGTTGAGCCTCCCGCCTCCCCACCTCCCGCCTCCCTGCCTCCCGCCTCCCCGTCTCCCGCCTCCCTGCCTCCCACCTCCCGCCTTCCACATCTACCCCCCCTCCCCGCCTTCACTCTTCCACTCCCCCCCCTTCCTAGCAGCAGTCATCAAGCAGCCAAAAGGTAGGTAGGTGCTACAGTGCCCCTACTATATCTGCTGCTGCTGCCACTGCTGCTGCTGCTGCTGCGCCCCTACTGCTGCTGCTGCCCCCCTACTGCTGCTACTGCCCCCCTGCTGCTGCTGCTGCTGCTGCCCCCCTGCTGCTGCTGCTGCGCCCCTGCTGCTGCTGCTGCCCCCCTACTGCTGCTGCTGCGCCCCTGCTGCTGCTGCTGCGCCCCTGCTGCTGCTGCTGCTGTGCCCCTGCTGCTGCTGCTGTGCCCCTGCTGCTGCTGCTGCTGCCCCCCTACTGCTGCTGCTTCTGCCCCCCTGCTGCTGCTGCTGCTGCCCCCCTACTGCTGCTGCTGCGCCCCTGCTGCTGCTGCTGCCCCCCTACTGCTGCTGCTGCCCCCCTACTGCTGCTGCTGCCCCCCTACTGCTGCTGATGCCCCCCTGCTGCTGCTGCTGCTGCCCCCCTACTGCTGCTGCTGCTGCCCCCCTACTGCTGCTGCTGCTGCGCCCCTGCTGCTGCTGCTGCCCCCCTACTGCTGCTGCTGCCCCCCTGCTGCTGCTGCTGCCCCCCTGCTGCTGCTGCTGCTGCCCCCCTACTGCTGCTGCTGCTGCGCCCCTACTGCTGCTGCTGCTGCCCCCCTACTGCTGCTGCTGCCCCCCCCCCTGCTGCTGCTGCCACCCATGCTGCTGCTGCCTACAGTACTGTAGGTGTCTACAGTACTGTAGGTGTCTACAGTACTGTAGGTGTCTACAGTACTGTAGGTGTCTACAGTACTGTAGGATGTCTACAGAACTGTAGGGGTCTACAGTACTGTAGGATGTCTACAGTACTGTAGGTGTCTACAGTACTGTAGGTGTCTACAGTACTGTAGGTGTCTACAGTACTGTAGGTATCTACAGTACTGTAGGTGTCTACAGTACTGTAGGTGTCTACAGTACTGTAGCTAGTCTACAGTACTGTAGGTGTCTACAGTACTGTAGGGGTCTACAGTACTGTAGGTGTCTACAGTACTGTAGGTGTCTACAGTACTGTAGGTGTCTACAGTACTGTAGGTGTCTACAGTACTGTAGGATGTCTACAGAACTGTAGGGGTCTACAGTACTGTAGGATGTCTACAGAACTGTAGGGGTCTACAGTACTGTAGGATGTCTACAGTATTGTAGGTATCTACAGTACTGTAGGTGTCTACAGTACTGTAGCTAGTCTACAGTACTGTAGGTGTCTACAGTACTGTAGGGGTCTACAGTACTGTAGGTGTCTACAATACTGTAGGTGTCTACAGTACTGTAGGTGTCTACAGTACTGTAGGGTGTCTACAGTACTGTAGATGTCTACAGTACTGTAGGTGTCTACAGTACTGTAGGTGTCTACAGTACTGTAGGTATCTACAGTACTGTAGGTGTCTACAGTACTGTAGCTAGTCTACAGTACTGTAGGTGTCTACAGTACTGTAGGTATCTACAGTACTGTAGGTGTCTACAGTACTGTAGGTGTCTACAATACTGTAGGTGTCTACAGTACTGTAGGTGTCTACAGTACTGTAGGGTGTCTACAGTACTGTAGATGTCTACAGTACTGTAGGTGTCTACAGTACTGTAGGTGTCTACAGTACTGTAGGTGTCTACAGTACTGTAGGTGTCTACAGTACTGTAGGTGTCTACAGTACTGTAGGGGTCTACAGTACTGTAGGTGTCTACAGTACTGTAGGTGTCTACAGTACTGTAGCTAGTCTACAGTACTGTAGGTGTCTACAGTACTGTAGGGGTCTACAGTACTGTAGGGGTCTACAGTACTGTAGGTGTCTACAGTACTGTAGGTGTCTACAGTACTGTAGGTGTCTACAGTACTGTAGGTGTCTACAGTACTGTAGGTGTCTACAGTACTGTAGGGTGTCTACAGTACTGTAGATGTCTACAGTACTGTAGGTGTCTACAGTACTGTAGGTGTCTACAGTACTGTAGCTAGTCTACAGTACTGTAAGTGTCTACAGTACTGTAGGTGCCTTCCCCCCATGCATCCTTAACCCCCATGCCCCCTTCACCCCCATGCAGGAACAACTCAATGTAGCCCAAGCTCGTTTGCTATCCCGACAATGCTATGCAAATGCGCTGACAACAAAGCGTGCCTATGTTGCCGAGCCCAGCCTCATTCAGCCTCTAGGATTCGGTATCGACCCTGAGCCTTGCAAGAGTCAGAGCCCTTGCCCATACCATGCATGCAGTGATTGGCAGGACCACAAGTGGTGATGTAATGATGTAGGCTAAGAGTCATGATGTAATGATGTGAGGTTAGATGTAATGATGGATGGTTGAGGGCCAACCGCAAACAACTTTTGGGGCAATCTCTGCCGCACTCGATATTACACGGGAGGGTGCGGTGCAGGAGGTTGTTGTGACTGCGGGGCATCATCAACATCCACAGCTTTGCGGGAGCTTGCAAGCCGCGCTACCCAGTACAACCGACAGAACGGACCTAGCTTGCGATAGAGACGGGCCCCGGCCTTAGACCTTACACGTATGTATGTAGCTCCCTATGGCGACCTTATTGCGTGGACACAACTTTCGGCACAAATATCCATATCGAGCTTGCGGGCCTACGGTTCGACGCCTCTCACTATTTATAGCACGCAGAAGCTGACGGTGCAATCGCGGTAGCAAATGGTGGTTTGAATGTGGAGAACAGCATGGTACCCTATTTACAAGAGACCTTGTCAAATCTGACCTACAGTACTGTAGATGTCTACAGTACTGTAGACACCTACAGTACTGTAGGTGTCTACAGTACTGTAGACATTTACAGTACTGTAGACATCTACAGTACTGTAGGTACCTACTATCCAACTGCTCACATACTCAGAATTTCAACAAGCGTCAAGTGGCGTTGGAGTCGCAAGGACAATCCGAGGCGAACCGCATCAAAAAACTACCCCCCTAGGATGACGAATATCCGCACTAATTTGCCTGTGTGTCCAGCCCGAACACACTGTGCTGTCGCAAGTCACCAACTACACCGCCTCGCTGCAGCGGTACCGGGAGTACGCCGCCATGACGCTGGTGACCTGGCCCGCCATGTGGGCCGAGCTGTCCAAGCCGCGCTGGTCCGACGCCAGATTCCGGCTGTACCGATACAAGCAGAGCACGGTGGCCAAGTTCTGGGCTGAGGTGAGTAGGCCGTCACCCGGCCAGTGTGTGTGCTCACAATGTGTGCTTGTCTTTGCCATGGCTGGACCTGAGCTCACAATGTGTCTCTCCTTGTGTGCCTTGGCCCAGAGGGGTGCCAGGGTACGTTGCAACTCAACTGCCACAGGTCACCCCCTGGCCCTGGCCTATGGGGCAGCAGGCTTCAGCGGCAGGGCAGCCTTGGCAGCAGGGGCGTGCCCGTCAAGCAGATGCTCAGGGAGGCATGCAAGCAGTTCCCAGGGCGTGTGGTGCTGGTGCATGAGTTCAGCCCGGGTCAGCTGTGCCCGCACCAACGTGGTGGCAGGCCAGGCAGAGTCTTTTAGGTAAGAGACCCCAGGTGCATGTGCATTGTAGGAGTGGAGTCATAGACACTTGGACACTTGGACACTTGGACTTGGAATGGAAAGGAAGGGTCTTACAGATTTGCATTGATATATCATATATGTCGCCAGGTGGCTGCGCCCGGTGCGCAGCATGGCGACGCGGTCCCGGATCCGGGGCCTGATGTGCTCAACAAGCCAACCAGGCAAGGCAAGTGGGCAGGCCGATACCACTGCGTAGCAGCCTCCCACACATATACGAAGAATCCGGCAACTTTACAATCTCCACCATGAACCACTACTTGTACCATTACCACAAAGACCTCCACCTATGCCCTACCGCCACCGAGCTTACACTCGGCAACATCACACCTGAGCTTCTCACCACGCTCACCGGCAATATACATACCAACACAGCTGCCATTCTCATCACCAACAACCATGCTACCACCATCCGCCGCTCAACAAGCAATGACATCAGGTTCTACGATTGAGACGTGTCAGCCGCTCTCAACATCCGCCGCATTGCAACCGGGCCGGGCCGCCCTCGCGAACTCAGCAGCTGGGTGGGCCGCCCAGGCAGACCAGGCCAGGAGTGGGTGTACGTGCGCGACAGAGGCCTGCTGCGGAAGCGGCAGCGGCGGCACCAGCGGCAGCGATAGCAACATGTGCATCATGCTATGAGCCAAATAAAACAAACAATTCGATTGCCCCTTACGGAGGGGATGTGTGTGCGATAGAGTGTGCATAGGGTAGGATAGGGCTCTATCGACTCCTAGGGTCAGGGACCTAGGTTAGGGACACACACTGGTCTCTGACTCCTGTGGAGAAGTGTAAGGGATCCACAGAGAGGACAGGGATACAGGACGGCCTGAAGGGATCAGTAGTTGTCAATGGATGGACGATCAATAGTGTGAATGCTGCAGTGCTGTAATTGCTTAATTGCGGCATTCGACCAGCGGTTACACGGTTATTTATCGGGTAAGATACGCCAAAACATGTGTCAGCCAGCAGCTCTAATGCCCACATCAAGATGCTGCGGCACAGGTACAGGTCGTTAGGCGCCGCGCACAGCTGCCACCTGGTTCCGGTGCAGCGATGTCCCGCGAGCACCATGAGGCCCACCAGGCTACAGTTGCCGCACATTGGTCCTGATGCATTGGCTAGAACAGCAAGCGATTACGCACACATCGCGACAGCTCGTAACAGGAGGCGGAGCAAGGTGGCGTGCTCAGCCACACTTGACTTGCAGCCAGCGGCGCTGCCGAAGTCGTGCATCTGTGTCAGCGTGACAGCCACCACTGTCAAGAGCTTCATCCATGAGATTGAAGAAGTGGAGCGGGCAGGCGCGGACATCGTGGAGCTGCGGCTAGATTACATCAAGGTGCCTACATGCGAGTGCCCGACCCAGCAGATGTTATCTGCAAGCTCGGCAGGCAGCTTTAGTACGGGTGGAGAAAGGCCTGCAGCTCAGCGATGTGAGCAGCCCCATGCATGCTAGCTTGCACCTCCCTCCCTGTACCACTCGCTTCCCCACCGATGCACACAGGATTTTGACACTGAGCGAGACCTGGCTCGCATCATGGCCAGCTGCAGCCGGCCCTACATTGTGACCTTCAGGCCACAGTGGGAAGGGTGGGTGGCTGGTCCTGCTGTGGGGGGTGCTGGTGTGGAGCAGGCAGGCAGGCAGGCAGGGGGCAGCATATCTGGAGCCCCACGAGTTCGTCAGCAAGAGGGCAAACAGGGCCGGGCCAGGGCCTTTGCAGAGTGGGGCTGCCTCCTGGGCTGGTCGTGCGCGGTGGCAACCTGTCTGCATGCTGCATCAGGAGGGGGGAGGTTCTGGGGGCAGAGGCATGAGCGGGTGAGGTGCTGGGGCACCCCCTGACCCGGCCAGGGATGCGAGCTGCGCCACCAGCAGCAGCGGCAGCAGCACCAGGAACACCGACAGCACCCACCACCAGCACCAGGACAGCACCACCAGCGCCGGCACCCACAGCACCACCAGTTGCACTTCACACTTGCATGGCAGCCTGGGACACCCATCTCCAATGGACTGGCTGCAGCAGCCCGCCAACCCAGCATGCATGGCTGGCATGCATCCCATGCAACACCTGCAATGTCCACTGTCATCTGGCCAGGGTAAACTCCCCCCTCCCTCCTCTTTGCCCCTCGTTGTGGTCACACTCTGCCGTGCCAATGTCACACTAGTAGTTCACAGTGTGTGCTGTGCACCCTGCACTTCACGCCTAGCCCCCCTCCCCCTCCCCCTCCCCCTCCCCCTCCCCCTCTTGCTCATATCCCCTCTACCCCGCCCTGGCCTGTCCACTCCTGCCTTCCCTACCCTGGCCTTCCCCAACCTCCCCCCACCTGCACCCACCCCAGCCTGCCCACGCTCCCCACCCAGGGGTCAGTACACGGGACCAGAGCCGCCCCGCCTAGCCACCCTGAAGCTGGCTGCCCTCAGGGGCGCCCCACATGTAGACGTGGAGTTCAAGGCTGCGCCGCTGTTCTTTGCCAGTAAGTCAGCCAGGGAGGGGTGGCCTGCCAGGGAGTGCTGGTCTCAGCGGGGTGGGATGAGTCTGATCTAGTAAGTCAGGGGGGAAGGGGGAGGCCTAGCCAGGGGGGACCCAGGGGGGGTGAGGACTTCCAGGGTGGGGCATCCCAGGTGGTGGCATGCGGGGGGGGGCTTTGGGCGGGATGGGCGGGGCAGGGGGGGACCATGGCAGGGTGGGGGCTGGGTCAAGGGGGGGCCTGCTGGGGAACGCCACTCTCGGCGGGGGAGGGGGTCTCCAACGGTGCCCCCTTTGCACTCAACTGTTATCAGCTGGCTGCAGACTGCAGCATGAAGCGGGAGGGAAGGGCAAGAGGGAAGGGGTGAGAAGGGTGGCGAGTGGGTGAACACGGCAGGAGGCCTAATGACTGGCAGGCAGGCAACCTGGGTGTGTCGCTGGCTTGCCTGCAGGCCGGGGTGAAGTGCCAGTGAGCTGCAAAGTAATCCTGTCCTCCCACAACTTCGCCGCCACCCCTTCTGGCCCCCAGCTGCAGCAGCTGGCAGCAGACATGCACGCTGCGGGAGCGGACATTGTCAAGATTGCCACCATGGCGCAGGACATCAGTGACACCGCCACAGTCCTGGCATTGCTGGACAACCCACCAGGTGGGACTGTTGGAGACCACTCAGCGCCCACAGCCTGGTCCTAACACTGACCTTGACCCCGGCCCTGACACTTGACGCTGGCACTTGACGCTGGCACTTGACGCTGGCACTTCACCCTGACACTTCACCCTGACACTTCACCCTGACACTTGACCCTGACACTTGACCCTGACACTTCACCCTGACACTTCACCCTGACACTTCACCCTGGCACTTCACCCTGACACTTGACCCTGACACTTGACCCTGACACTTCACCCTGGCTGGCTCACCAGTCACCCGCCTCCTCCCCCTGAACCCGCCTGACCTGCAGTGCCCACCATTGCCCTGGCCATGGGTGAGCGAGGCCTCCTCACCCGCATTCTGGCGGCCAAGTATGGCGCTTACCTCACATTCGCAGCCCTGGCCCCGGGCAGGGAGTCGGCCCCGGGTCAGCCCAACCTGCAGCAGCTGAGACAGCTGTTCAACTTCCAGGTGGGTGTGGTGGAGTCAAACGACCTGTGCACACCACCAAGTTCACCTAGCACTATACTATGACCTGACCTGACCTGACCTGACCTGACCTGACCTGACCTGACCTGACCTGACCTGACCTGACCTGACCTGACCTGACCTGACCTGACCTGACCTGACCTGACCTGACCTGACCTGACCTGACCTGACCTGACCTGACCTGACCTGACCTGACCTGACCTGACCTGACCTGACCTGACCTGACCTGACCTGACCTGACCTGACCTGACCTGACCTGACCTGACCTGACCTGACCTGACCTGACCTGACCTGACCTGACCTGACCTGACCTGACCTGACCTGACCTGACCTGACCTGACCTGACCTGACCTGACCTGACCTGCTCCCCCGCCCCCACCCCTCCAGGCCCAGCAGCGCAACACCAAGCTGTTTGGCATCATCGGCAATCCAGTCTCACACTCCCGCTCGCCCCTCATCCACAACACCGCGTTCCAGCACTGCGGCTTTGACGGCGTGTACGTGCCCCTGCTGGTGGACAACCTGCCGCGCTTTCTTGCTGCGTTTGAACATCACACTGACTTCCAGGGTTTCAGTGTGACCATCCCTCACAAGGTGGCTGGTGTGGCAGGGTTTGCAGGCAGTGCAGGCAGTGCATTGCAGCTTGTCTGGCTGGCAGGGTGGCTGGGGGTATCAGGGGTAGGGCAGGCAGGTAGGGTGGGGTGGCAGGTGGGGTGGGGTGGGGTAGTGGGGCAGGCAGGGGAATAGGCCGTCAAGGAGGCAGGCTGTGCATCGCGCTGCAGCTACTGGCCAACCAGCTGCCACAGGCACAATAGTGCGGGAAGCAGCTGCCACTGAAGTCAGTCCCCCCCTGAAGCTTGGCTGCTATGCTTGACTGCTGTATCTGACTGCGGCTCAAGATCAGTGTAAGCATGGATTTTGGGTGGAAAAGTGTGACACCAGCAGCCGCACAAGTGTGACATTAGAAACCAAGGAAACAGCAACCAAGCAGTGAGAGAGGGATGAGGGCGAGAGGGCATACTGTGTGGTGTGGCTGCAGGAGCCTGCACTCCAGGTGTGTCAGGAGGTGGACCCAGTTGCCGCGCAGATAGGGGCTGTGAACACGCTGGTGCGGTTGGCTGGTGGTGGCTTCAAGGGCTACAACACAGGTGACAGGACAGGGCCTGGGCCAAGACAGGGGTGGGGAGGGGAGGGGGTGGGGCGAGGCAGGGAGGTGGAGGGCGGGCAGGGGGAGGGCGGGCAGGGGGAGGGCGGGCAGGGGGATGGCGGGCAGGGGGAGGGCGGGCAGGGGGAGGGTGGGCAGGTGGAGGGCGGGCAGGTGGAGGGCGGGCAGGTGGAGGGCGGGCAGGTGGAGGGCGGGGTGGTGGAGGGCGGGCAGGTGGAGGGCGGGGTGGTGGAGGGCGGGTGACTTCACGAGAGGCCAATCTGTGTTGGCAGTAGAGGCCCTGACCATCACCCTGATCCAGCTTCCCCCTTCCTCCCACTGCTGAGCCTCCCCTTGTCAGCCTCAAGCCCCTGCGCTGTGTGTGCGTGTGTGTGTGACTGTGCAGATTGGCTGGCAGCAATAGAAGCCATTGAGCAGCAGCTGGCGGCAGGCAGCCCCCCCCACCCTGAGCAACCTCACCAGCCTCCTCCCTCCCCGTCTGCACCATCTTCCCCCTTGCCTAGCTCCCCTCCCCCCTCCTCCTCCTCCCCATCGGCTGTTGCCTCCCCATTACAACACAAGACGGTGTTGGTGCTGGGGGCTGGTGGGGCGGGGCGGGCTCTGGCCTTTGGAGCTGCCAGCAGGTGGGTTGGGGTGACCTCCCCCTGCAGGGCAATGAGGTGCTGCTGGCTAGACTCTGGAAAGGGCAGAGGGGGTGGTGGGGTGTCGGCGGGTGCCTAGAAGGGCTTGCTAGTGGGGTGAGGGATGGCAGTGCAGAGGTTGGGCTCACGAGAGAGCTCAGAGAGATCTGGTAGGATGATGGAGGAGTGAGGTAAGGTCTGATGTCATGTCAGGAGAAGTGGGCGAAGGGGAGGTCTGTCAGTCATTGAGCGAGAAGGGGGCCAGGCTGGGCAGGAAGGACACAATGCAGCTTTGACAGGGTTTCAAACCAAATCAACCTTATGAGAGTGACATACAGACCATGCATTCCCGATGTTCTGATGCATGTGAGAAGCTAAGGGTAATGCAGGGCAGGGGGCGGGTGGGATGGAGGGAAGGGAAGGGAAGGGAAGGGAAGGGAAGGGAAGGGAAGGGAAGGGAAGGGAAGGGAAGGGAAGGGAAGGGAAGGGAAGGGAAGGGAAGGGAAGGGAAGGGCCCAGGGCCCAGGGCCCAGGGCCCAGGGTGACGCAATCAGCAGTCAGCCTCATCTGAAGGCAGCCCAACCTCACGCACAAGGAGGTTGCTGCTGCTGCTGCTGCTGCTGCTGGCGCTGCTGCTGCTGCTCCTGTGGGTGGCTAAGGAAGGGGGGCGCGCGTGCTGGTGGCCAACCGCAACAGAGACCGCGCTGAGCAGCTGGTCGCCTCCATGGCGCCCGGTACAGCCCAGGTCGGCCCTGGCTTCTAACATGGGTGGCGCAGGGCAGTGGAGGGGGAGCCTGTAGACCTGCCACCAGCACCCTTTCATGCACCTACTACATTGCATGGGGTGGGGCATGGGGGGTGCCCCCACAGACAGCTTAGGGGCAGGGCAGGGTAGTAAGGGGCGGGGGAGGGCAGCAAGGGGCAGGGCAGCAAAAGGCAGGGCAACAGAGGGCAAGGCAGCAAAGGGCAGGGCAAGAAAGGGCAAGGCAGCAAAGGACAGGACAGCAAGGTGGTCCGGGTTAGTGTAGAGCTACCTGGTTTCTTCCCAGCCCAGCACCGGCTGCTCAGGCTGTCCTTGCTGGTGAAGCCATGCCCTAAGGCTCACTGAGGCTAGTCAAGCACCCTGCTGCTGTTGGCTGCTGCAGGTGGTGGAGTGGTCTGAGCTGCAGGCTGGCCGGGTGCAGGCGGACGTGCTGGCCAACACCACTGCTGTGGGCATGGCGCCACAGGTCAGGGCGGGGGGTGGGGTGGGGTGCAGGGAAGGGTGCAGGCACAGGTCAGGGTAGGGCAGGGCATGGTGGGGAACGGGAAGGGAAAGGGAAAGGGAAAGGGAAAGGGAAAGGGAAAGGGAAAGGGAAAGGGAAAGGGAAAGGGAAAGGGGACTAGTCAGGAAGGTGAAAGGGTCAAGCAGCTGGGGTCAGGCAGAAAGGAGAGAAGGACCTTAACAGGCCGGGCAGGTCAGTGCAGCAGTGACCGGCAGGCAAGAGAACCAGGGAGGGAGGAGCAAAAGGTGTGCATTGCTCTGCTGCCTTGAAATGCATTGTATGGCTCCCTGTGTGTCCCTTACCTTTCACAGCAATAGCACTCATGGGGTGGACATTGCTCTGCTGCCCTGCAAGCTACCTACACACCAGCCTCTTGCCGGCAGTAAGTCGAGCCTAGCAAGTTGATGGTGTCTGGTAAGATATGAGATACCTCGGGAGGGTCTGGGCAGGAGTGGCAGGCAGGCCACGTGTCAGCAACATCAGAGGCAGGTGGTCTGGCTTCCCTGCTGCCCTGTCTAGCAGCTGCTGCGGCTGTGTCTTGCAGGTTGCGACCAGCCCAGTGCCTGCCAGCAGCCTGTCCTGCTTTGGCCTCGTGTTTGACGCCGTGTACACCCCAGTGTGGACGCAGCTGCTGCTGGACGCCAAGGCAGCAAATTGCCAGGTGGAGCAGCTGGGCCGGGGCAGGGCAGGCAGGCAACTGGCAAGCTCTAGGGCGTTGAGGGTGACGAGCAGGGCAGGGCAAACCTCCTTCTTGGCGGGTCCAAGCTTCAGCATGTTGAGCGCTGCTGCTGCCTGCAGGTGGTGGACGGTCTGCAGATGTTTGTGGGGCAGGCTGTGCGCCAGTTCGAGCTGTTCACCGGGCTGCCTGCCCCTTCACAGTTAATGGCAGATACGCTGGTCAAGGCCCTAGGGCAGCCGGTGGCTGTCAGCCCGAAGTAGGGGTGCCTTGTGGAGCAGTCTGGCCTGGCTTGATCTAAACAGTGTCTTGTCGGGGTGTGCCTGCCCATTGGCTGCATGGCCGGCTGTGCTAGCAATGGCATTGGTTATGTAACGCTATGAGCAAGAGGCGGCCGAACCCAGGAGGTCCGGACCCAGAGTCATGTACGGGTGAGGCCCTCACTGAGGGCCGTTGTTTATTCGTGCCCTGGAACTGCCTCACGTGTGTGCTCCGGCCCACGGGCTGCTGAGCCGTCAAGCCTGGCAGTCTTCCAGTGAGTTCCACGTGCAGGGCGGCGAGTTCCTGAGAGACGAGAGACAAGGTCCCGTCGCGGGCCGCCCATTCATAACCGGGCGGTTTAGTAGCTGCCAAGCAGCTTCACTTCCGTGTGATTCAGCCCGCTGCTGCGCACAGGTTTGCAAACATAGACTGAACAGACCCCCGCACTTGCAGCAGCCACCATCAGAGCATTGCAGCGTGCGGCACACAGTACGCGACCGTGTAACATAGTACCTGGGGGGTCGCACTTCTCCGCGGCCGCATCGCAAAATCAGGCCTGCGGCCACCTTGTACGCCACTGTTGGCGAGGATGAGGTGCTCCCTCAAGCCTACGAACTGGGCGGCGCTGGCGCTGTTGGTCGCACTCAGCCTGAGTCTGACCTTTGCTAATGCTGCACGACCCTTGGAAGCGGAGGGCAGCGTCCCGAGAGCTCGCAGATTAAAATGTAGGGTCCTGCTCGCAGGGTTTGACAGTTTTGAACCTTCTTGCATGTTAGAGCGATGCGTTGGCCTTGGCACCAATGCGCGGTTCACCTTTGTCATAGGCAGGGCGTAGCTGGTTAAAGCTCAATGCCAGCCCTCACGAGCTCTGCCTCACCAACCCGCCTGCCGTGCACCTGCCTTATGTCCGCAGCCTGCATAGACTCCTACAAGCTGTGCCCCAGCCTTGCCAGCCTGTGCGGGAAGCCAGAGGTGGCCAGCAGCTGCCCCTGCCTGTGTGGAGTGATCCTGCCCTCCATCCCCTCGCTGTCCAGCCTGCTTGCGAACGATGCCTCCAAGCTCGCCATCGCGCTCAAGGGGGGCTGAGCATAGGTGGCAGCAGCGCAACAATGGACATGAAAAAGCATGGGGCGTCATGGGTGGGGCAGGCTCAGTCTGGGTAGCATGTCTGGGGAGCATGGCCTGTGCCTGATGCGGCCATGCGGTGCCCCATGACTGGCCCGCTGTATGCAGGGCGCTGGCACTACTGGTGCTCCGCCCCGCCCTCCTCTGGTCATCATAGATGCTGGCATCGCCGTTGACTGCCATGCAAGGGGCTGTGCCATGCCTTATCCGTCATCTCTTGGCTGGGGGCGTGCTGCTGAGGGGTGGGACGATGATGCAGGCAGGCAGGTGGGACAGGCAAGCAGGTGGCAGCTCAGTGCTAGTCACTCATGTAGTGCTGCTTTGCCAGCAGGGGAGGATGGGCTGCCTGGCTTATGCATGGAGCACATGCTTTACATGCGCTGCATAGCTTTGGCATGATTACAGTCTAGATCACATGGACCCTGAAATCCATTGCTGGCGATAGCCAGATCCTGTCAGATCAGCTCCTGTCACTTGATCTCTGTGTGTACCAGTGTGCACAACAAACCTTGCTGTGATGCTGCATTGGGCTTGTGCTGCTTGCATGGTTCAATGAGGCATGGCTGAATGCAGTGTAGCTCGGACTGGCTGTCATGGCGCACAAGTATGGCTTGATGCTAGTCACAGCGGCAATGGAGCATAGAACAATTGAAGCTGTATGGGCATGCAGCTGTTGGTGGGACATACACTAATGTCAGGCTGTTACTGCAAGGTGTAATGTGAGGCTCGTCGTTTCCTTGTCCTCTTGACCATGAACACCTCAGCAGTGCCCTGGCCTCGAGACGAGCTTGCATGCTACAGCACGTGCGCAAAGAGAGTGGGGCGGGGCTGTATCTTTGCCCAGAGACAACATTCCACAAGCACGGCGCAAATGTGATGGCATGCTTGCAACCATCACTTAAGGTCTCCAATCAGCCACACGAGGTTGGCAACATCGTGTTAGTCAGAATGGACCACGGGCCAGCAGTCGTGACCTTACAGCCAATGCCTTGTCGTCAAGCATTGACACAGGCAGGACTCGAACCCAAGACCGCTGTCACAACCAGATGATTGGAGGAGCATGGCTGCAAGAGGCGGGTGGTGAGAGCTTACATGCATGTGCCAGTGCACCTCCAAAACTGAGCAGTGAAGTCATAGCATCGCACCAAGCCGGGTACAGCAGGTCAGCTCATCATACCTGATGTGGCGTTGGCCTCTGGGCAAGGCACCAGGCTGGCAGCACCGCACCCCCACACCACTTGCTAAAGTGCTGCCAGCTGGTGGTGTTCTTTGACGAGTGTCTGGTGCAGTCCGAGCAGGAGCGGATTAGCTGAGCTGGTATGACTGATCTGGTGGCCTGGGTGTTGTCCCCCACTCACACACGCCCTCTGTGCCACTACAGACACAACACCACAACCCGTGACAGGCATGGCAGTGCCAGCAGGAGCGGCAGGGGCTAGGGGAACACTGGAAGCCCAGAGACTGGATGCTTGCTGGCCATCAGCAGCATGTCGCTGTAGGAGTCTGGCCACCAGCTGTGGCCCCTGCTGCCTGTGTGCCAGTGCAGTGTGCCCTCCAGTGTTTGCTCCCTCACCGCATGATGGAGAGCACCGTGTGGTGCGGAGTGTGATGGTCAGGGTATGTGCCTGCCCTCCGCAATCTTCAGGCCAAGCCCACTGCTGACACACCTGGTGCCTCCCCCTGGCTTCAATGTTCAAGCTGGGGTGGGGGGACACGTCTGTTCTTCCATGCGATCAGTCGCCTAAGGTCTGTGTTCACCATGTTCATGTAGGCCTGCAGGCAAACAGGGAGTGGGTTGCCGCAAGTAGGCAGCCAGCAAGGGCAGGGGCAGAGGCAGCAGGCAGAGGCAAAAGGGGCAGGGGCCAACGGGGCAGGGACAGTAGCCTCGAGATAGAGACATCAGAGTGAGGGTGAGGGTGAGAGCCACAGTCCACAGAGTTTCAGGGCTTTGGGTTGCTATGGATGAATGAGGTCTGCCTTTGGGTGAGCACTGGTGCAAGCATCACTTCCACATGACAGTTCCCATGACGAGTGCTTTGATGGGCTGGATCAGTGGAATGGGCAGGGGGCCCCCCATCGCCCACCCTACCGACCTCATTTGGATGGTGTGACATGTGTGTGTCTGTGTGTGACCTGCTTCAATTCCTGACCATTGCTTGAAAGGCTTGCCATTGCTGTCCATCAATAGTAAGGATGCTCTGGAGCGCCAATTTCTACTCCTATGCAAGCACTTAGCAGCTAACACGGCTGGAGAATCTCCCGGGCTTTGTTTCAGTGGCTCACATGCAGACCATGATTGCCTAATACGAAACTGGGCAGTGCTGGGGCGAACCCTCGAATTGTACAGGCATGCCCGACATGTGCAGCCCTTCTCTTTGCCTGAAGGAAACAGTGTACAGACGCCTCTCCTTCACAGCCAGGGAACCCTTCTGTGGTTTGCAGAATGCATTGAAGTACCTAAACCTCCACCTGGGGTTTCTTTCCCTGTTCCAATGATTTCAGGGCATGTTGTTTTTATTTACCCACGATTTTGAACTCATCTCTAAGCAACGGTAGCACATAAGCGCTACTACAGCAAAATGTAAGCAGTTCAGGCAGGGATGTCGCGGAATAGCCTGCCACCGCATTTGCGAGATGTTGTTTCTCCCGCTAAGCCCCAGAGTCCCGACCAGAACAGGTATGATCAACACTGCTAAGCCCACGGCGCCAGACCCCAACATGTCATGTTCACCCTGTGCATGTAGCAGGAAGACCTTCAAAGACAAGCTGCACGCAGCAGTCACAGACGCGGAGTACGCAGAGAGCCAGGCTCTGCGGGATGCGCAAATGCAGGACAAGAAGTCCCTGTCGATAGCCATGCTGATAGATGGCCGGCCTCAAGCCTTTGTTGATTTCTTCCACCTCACCCACTTCCCTGGAGGCAGAGCTGAGCAGCAGGAGGAGCTGCCCCAGAACAGCCTGCTGTTCCTCAAAACGCAGCTGGTCAAAGCAGACATCGCCCGGCAGTCTCACCAGGTCGAGGAGGTATACGGCGCCTACAAGTTGCTCGCAAAGTACTTTGCACAGCTGGGCCGGCTGCAGACAGCCGAGTTCTTCTTCAAGCAGTGCCTGCACTTCTCTCGTGAAGCTGCCTGGCTGCCTGGCGAGCTGGAGTCAAACCTGGCATTAGGGGTACTGTATGAGGAGCTGCATGACACCCCAGCAGCCATCGCATGCCATGAGCGCAGGCTGGAGCTGGCAGGCAAGCATGAGCTGCAGGTGCGGCCCGGCACCGGGCAGGAGCCCTCCAGCTGTCCAGTGTCCTTGTGCTGTGCAGCAGCCATGAGCTGCTGCTGCTGTTGCTGCTGCTGCTGCTGTCAGCGCTGTCTCATTTATTGCTGCCTGTGCTTGCACAGCAGCATCACCATATCATCACCGCCACTGCAGCATGTGTGTTGTGTGTTGGCCCTGACTGCCGTGCTATAAAAAACCTCGGGGCGTGTCATTGCTACCCTCCACCAGTCCATGCTATCGACTAGCTGTGGATTGGTACCACCATCAGCAATCAGGATTAGGGTTAGCCTAACCCTTACCCTGACCCCTAACCTCTAATCCCTCCCCCTAGCTGTGGACCGGGACCACCACCACCATCACCACCACCACCAGATCACCCAGCTCCTGACCCCTGGTGGCAGCAGGCGTTGACCAGTGGCAGTGGCAGCAAGCATTGCCTGCCAGTACCGGGCTACCCGCCATGTGGGGCACAGGGAGCAGTACACCCTCACACTCACTATGCAGAGCTCCTGGCACATGTGGCTGCACCAGCATACCAGCACCAGCATACCAGCACCAGCGTACTAGCGTACCAGCACCAGCATACCTGGCACATGTGGCTGCACTAGCACCAGCCTCTGCATACTGGCCCAATGAAGCTGAGCTGACCCACTGAGCCACTGAGCTGAGGGGCACATGCTGAGGGTTACATGCTGAGGGTCACAGTGTGCATGCAGCACCTTGGCTCTCAACCTTGAGCATTCATTGCAGTCGAACACACTAATTGTGAACCACTACAAAACGGTGTTTTTGTCTGTGTGGAGTTCCCATCGCATGGCATGCACATGGCCTATCCATGGCATACACATGGTCACGGTCGCCTACCACCTACAGCATTGCCTGACCCCTGTGACAGGGCTATGCATAGAGTTGGCATGACAAAACATGCACTAAGCGTGTAAGCTGATGACAGCTTCAAATGGGGGGGGGCACACACTACTGTGCCACAGCAGGCTGCTGCTGCTGCTGGGCCTTGGGTGGCTTGTCTCGCACTCGCTTGTAGCCCAGGCCAGGGTACTCCTTGCCCTTGGCTGGCAGCTTCCCCTGTTCTGGCCAGTAGCACAGCTCCAGCGGGCGCCACCTGCTCTCCCCAATGCGCTGCATGTTGAGCGCTGCATTGCAGTCCCTGTCCAGCCACCTGCCTGGCTGTGGTGCTGGCTTGGCTTTGGCAGCCTTGCCCTTGCCTTTGCCCTTGGTGGGCTGGGTGGGCTCAGCTGCCTGCTCAGCCTTGGTGCGCTTGCTGCGCTTGGCTGGCAGGGGAGTGCTGGGCCCTGGCTCAGAGGCTGCAGGCTGTGTGGCTGCCTGGCTGCTGCGTGGGGCCTGTGGGGGCTTGCGGGGGGGCACTACTGGGCACCACATCATACCCCGCACTGGCTGGTCACGCTGCTGGCTCCAGGCTGGGCGCACCAGGTGGGGCTCCACCTGCCCTGCTGGGGGCTTCCAGCCAGCAGGCCTGGTGGCCCTGCGCTTGTTCAGCTGCCTCTCACATGGCTGCTGGCCATTCACCGCTGAGCTGACCCGGCTGGTGCGGTGCTCATCCACTAGCACCACCCTGCCCCGCCGCTGGTCTGTCCCCCTGGTCCTGCACACCACCTTGCAGCAGGCACGCAACACCGCATCAGCACCCCACCCTCCCGCTGTGCCAATGCTAGCTGCTCCAAAGAACACCACCAGCTGCTTGGCACACCCATGGCGCTCCATGGACAACTTCGCCATGCCCTCCTCCAACTGCAGCCATGCACACAAGGCACACACATGGTGGCTGACATGGTCGCACCAGGTTAGGCATGGCACAGTCAACTACTCCTTCATATCATGCCCAACCCACCACATCTCAATACATAACCCTCCCACCCACTCACCCACCCACCCACCCTCGGAGGCATTGCGCCACTAGGCTCATATCAGCTCACACCTGCTGAGCTCCTAATTATACCCAGGAGGCGATGTCACTCGTTCTCACACTCCCAAAGGGCACTCCAACCAAAGGGCAAAGGGCACTCCGACCAATCCATCAGCACGGCGACAGCAATCCATCAGCACGGTTCGTCCCACCTCTCTTTGCCTCCCAGCGCACATGCAATCAGGCTTCTGCATGAGCCTGTCAGTGGCCGCATCTTGCCATGAAGCTGCACCCCATTCCACCTCAGGGTTGTGTCAAGGAGGGCAGGTGCAGCCAGACTGACAAACAGCGCAGTTGGAAGTTTCGCTGGTGAGGCATATCCATGCACCAATAGCCTTGATAAGGCTCTTATGGCTTAAAGCGAGGAGGAGACGGCTGGGGGCTTGCTGCTGGCCTCAGCTGGTGCAACACTTGCCTTCTGCCCCACCCCTTCAGCCTGACTGCTGCTCCCCTGGGCCCCCACTCCCCCCAGCCTTCCTTTCCTGGACCCCCACCCTCGGCTTCTCACCCTGCCCCTCACCTTGTCCTTCGTCCTGCCCCACACCCTGCCCCTCACCCTCCTTCGCTGCAGGCAGAGATAGAGACTGCCCACCACAGCCTGACCAGCGTGTACCTGGACCAGGCTGAGGCGCTGGAGAAGGCTGGCCGGCTGCAGGAGGCCATGGAGGCGTTCAACAAATGCCTGAGGGCTGCCGGCCATGCGCGGGACAGCGCCCATGCGGCCCTGGCCAACTACCGGCTAGGCCTGCTGAGTCACCAGCAGGCCAAGTGGCAGGATGCCATGTTCTACTTGCGCAGGTCAGCAGGGTGGGCTGGGGCCAGCAGGGGTGGGGCAGGGGGGTGGAGCAGCAGGGGTTTGGCAGCAGGGGCGGGGCAGGGGGGTGGGGCAGCAGGGGCGTAGCAGGGGGGTGGGGCAGGAGGGGTTTGGCAGCAGGGGCGGGGCAGGGGGGTGGGGCAGCAGGGGTGTAGCAGGGGGGTGGGGCAGGAGGAGTGGGGCAAGGCGTTGTGGCAGCAGGGGCGGGGCAGCTGGGGTGGGGAAGCAGGGGTGGGGAAGCAGGGGCAGGACAGGGGGGTGCGGCAGCAGGGGTTGGGTAGCAGGGGTGGGGCAGCAGAGGTCTGGACTCATCCCTACTCTTTCTAGGATTCATTCCACCCTGATGTGCTGCACATGCAAGTGCCTTCCACCCCACTCGTATCCCTCTGGCATTCAGCACCCCCCAGCCACAGGCAGCCACGTGCTTAGTGCCAGTGGGGTGTCAAGGCCGCCCCAGCTGGCCTGGGCTGCCCTCACCTCCTCACCTTCCTGTGTGTCCTGCTACAACAGCTTCCTGCTCTGCGTGAGGGGCTCTGCGTGAGGGGCTCATGCTCCCGCAGCCATGGGAGCTTCATCGTCACCCTGTCCCGCCCTTCCACCTGCACCCGCCTCCCTTCACTGAGCTGCCTGCCACCCAATCTTCCTGGATCATGCCTCCCCCCTGCACCTGCCCCTGCTCACTGAGCTGTGCGCCCCCTCAGGTTCCTGGACCTCGCCAGCAGCGGTGCCACCAGTGGCGGGGACAAGGGCGCAGAGGGCGTGGCCACCACCACGCTGGCCCACTGCCTGCAGGCACGTGCGTCTCTGGGTGTGTGCAAGCCAGGGTGGGGACCAGGGTGGTGGAAAGGAGGCAGTGCGTGTGGCACATTTTGATCACAGGGTGGTGGTTGGGTCACATCCGTCAGGTGCTGACTGTGCTGCACAATGCTGTGTTTGCTGTTGCGGGTAGCACAGGGGGAGCAGGTCTGTGGGAGCATTGCCGGGCCAGCATGCTGGTCTGGATGGGGCATTGGGGCATGCCTGCAGCCAGCAGTGGGTGGGGGATAGAGCTGGGTTACACGGGTGCCAGCTGGGTCTTGGCCTGCACCTGTGGCTGGAGAGCGGCGTGGTCCCAGCTGCCTGGCTGGGCCTAGCTGCATGGCTTTGTGCCATGCACAGGCGGCCTCCGCTGCCGCTGTCAGCCTTAGCTGTGCTTTGAGTATTGCAGCTGTAGGCACCTTTGCCAGCGGCCACTCTTGCTTCTATACAGAGCCATACTGCTGCATCTGGCGATCAGTGCTAGGCTCTATCTGCTGCAGCTGCTGTTGCTGCCTCCACTGCTGCTGTTGCTGCATCGCCTGCTCTGCTGTTGCTGCCTACACTGTTGCTGTTGCCTCCGCTGCAGCTGTTGCTGCTGCCACTGCCGTTGCTGCCTCCACTGCTGCTGCTGCTGTCCCCGCTGCTGCTGCAGGAGGTGGGCAACACGAAGGGAGCCATACAGTGCCTGGAGGACTACTTGGAGACAGCAGCCAGGTGCCTGATCAGCACCACCAGGGCCTGCTCACGACGCCTGCACCGTCACCTGGCCTTCCCTGTGGGGCCCCTCAAAGCCACCTGCCCTCCTTGATCCATGCGCATGCCTTACACCATGGCTGCCACAGCAATGCCTCATGCCATAACAATCCTGCCGCCTGTCAGGCCTCTTGAACTCTGCCCTGCCTCTTTCCCCTGCTCTTAATCCTGACACATGCTTGTTGTCCTCCTGCCCTGCCTCCTGCCCTTCTGACCCTGCTATTGCTGCTGCATGTTCCCGCCCCCATGTAACCCTTTGTCCTGGCGCCTAGTTCTTGTCCTGCCACCTGCCCTGCCTCCTGCCCTGCTGGCCCTGCTAACCTGCGGCTAACCTGTGGCTGCAACAGCTGAGCGGCAGCTGTGAAGGCGCCAAGCTGTGCACCAAGCTCCTGCTCAGCTTGACACCTGGGTTGACTCTGTCTAGCTGCTCAGTTTTACTCACTACCGTGTGCTGCTAGGCAAGGCTCCGGAGCAGTCTTAGTGTTGCACGGCAAGGTGGCATGGTACTCAATCAAGCCCTGGTGCAAGGGTCAGGGCGCTGCAGTTCGACGCCATGACCAGTCACGTTGCGGCCTTTATAAATGCACCTAGAACTGGGTACTAGCCAGACCCGCCTGGAGGTGCGACTGAGATTTGAACCTGGGTCTTCGGCATTTAGTGCTCCCCTTGCGCGGTGCTGTGCTTGCAGGGGCCCGGAGCAGAGCGGCCCGGCCGTCGCCAGCTGCAGCTTGGGCATCCTGTACTACGCGCAGGGCGCCTTCCCGCGCGCCGTGTCGCTATTTGAACGCTTCTTTGAAGTCGCCCGGGGCCTGCCCGACAAGCGCATGGCGGACGTGGCGCGCATCAACCTAGGTGTCGCGCGGGCTGCGGTCAACTCGCAGGTCAGTGTGCCGACACGGTTCATGCACTGCGGCCAGCCGGCCTCTGGACACGGTGCCAGCGCTGCCGCACGGTGAAAGTGTATTGTGGAAGTATCGCTTGCAACGGTGCTTACCCGAGGGCAGCCCTCTCTCATTCATAGGTAGCCCACGCCCCCCATGTCATTCCGTCCAGATAAGGCCTGAGAGAGCTTAGAGGAACCAAAGGCCCTGGACCTCTGTGAACTCTGGCTCTCACCCTCACCCTCACTCTGATGTCTCTATCTCGAGGCTACTGTCCCTGCCCCGTTGGCCCCTGCCCCTTTTGCCTCTGCCTGCTGCCTCTGCCCCTGCCCTTGCTGGCTGCCTACTTGCGGCAACCCACTCCCTGTTTGCCTGCAGGCCTACATGAACATGGTGAACACAGACCTTGGGCGACTGATCGCATGGAAGAACAGACGTGTCCCCCCACCCCAGCTTGAGCATTGAAGCCAGGGGAGGCACCAAGTGTGTCAGCAGTGGGCTTGGCCTGAAGATTGCGGAGGGCAGGCACATACCCTGACCATCACACTCCACACCACACGGTGCTCCTCCCCATCATGCAGTGAGGGAGCAAACACTGGAGGGCACACTGCACTGGCACACAGGCAGCAGGGGCCACAGCTGGTGGCCAGACTCCTACAGCGACATGCTGCTGATGGCCAGCAAGCATCCAGTCTCTGGGCTTCCAGTGTTCCCCTAGCCCCTGCCGCTCCTGCTGGCACTGCCATGCCTGTCACGGGTTGTGGTCTTGTGTCTGTAGTGGCGACATGGGGCGTGTGTGAGTGGGGGACAGCACCCAGGCCACCAGATCAGTCATACCAGCTCAGCCAGTTCGCTCCTGCTCGGACTGCGCCAGACACTCGTCAAAGAACACCACCAGCTGGCAGCACTTTAGCAAGTGGTGGGGGGGTGTGGTGCTGCCAGCCTAGTGCCTTGCTCAGAGGCCAACGCCACATCAGGAATGATGAGCTGCCCTGCAGTACCCGGCTTGGTGCGATGCTATGACTTCACTGCTCAGTTTTGGAGGTGCACTGGCACATGCATGTAAGCTCTCACCACCCGCCTCTTGCAGCCACGATCCTCCAATCATCTGGGTGTGACAGCGGTCTTGGGTTCGAGTCCTGCCTGTGTCAATGCTTGACTGCAAGGCATTGGCTGTAAGGTCACGACTGCTAGCCCGTGGTCCATGCCAACTAACACGATGTTGCTGACCTGCTGTCACTGGTTGGGGACCTTAACTGCTGGTTGCAAGCATGCCATCACATTTGCGCCGTGCTGATGGATTGTTGTCTATGGTCAAAGATGCAGCCCCGCCTCACTCTCCTTGCGCATGTGCTGTAGCATGCAAGCTCGTCTTTAGACAGGGGCATTGCTGATGTGTTCATGGTCAAGAGGACAAGTAAGCGACGAGCCTTACATTACACCTTGCAGCAACAGCCTAACATTAGTATATGTCCCACCAACAGCTGCACGCCCATACTGCCTCTATTGTTCTATGCTCCATTGCCGCTGTGAGTAGCATCAAGCCATACTTGTGTGCCATGACAGCCAGTCCGAGCTACACTGCATTCAGCCATGCCTCATTGAATCATGCAAGCAGCACAAGCTTAATGCAGCATCCCAGCAAGGTTTGTTGTGCACACTGGTGCAAGCAGCACAGAGGTTAAGTGACAGGAACAGGAGAAGAAGTGACAGGATCTGGCTATCGCCAGCAAAGGATGCCAGGGTCCATGTGATCTATCTAACTGTAAACATGCCAAAGCTATGCAGCGCATGTAAAGCATGTGCTCCATGCATAAGCCAGGCAGCCCATCCTCCCCTGCTGGCAAAGCAGCACTACATCCATCAAGTGATTAGCATGAGTGACTAGCACTGAGCTGCCACCTGCCTGCCTGCCCGTCCCACCCCTTAGCAGCATGCCCCCAGCCAAGAAATGACAGATAAGGCATGGCATGGCAGTCAGCGGCAATGCCAGCAGCAAGGATGACCAGAGGAGGGCGGGGCCCAGCACCAGTAGTGCCAGCGCCCTGCATACAGCGGGCCAGTCATGGGGCACCGCATGGCCGCATCAGGCACAGGCCATTCCCCCCAGACATGCTACCCAGGCTTAGCCAGCCCCACCCATGACGCCCCATGCTTTTTCATGTCCATTGTTGCGCTGCTGCCACCTATGCTCAGCCCCCCTTGAGTGCTATGGCAAGCTTGGAGGCATCGTCCGCAAGCAGGCTGGACAGCGAGGGGATGGAGGGCAGGATCACTCCACACAGGCAGGGGCAGCTGCTGGCCACCTCTGGCTTCCCGCACAGGCTGGCAAGGCTGGGGCACAGCTTGTAGGAGTCAATGCAGGCTGCGGACAGAAGGCAGGTGCACGGCAGAAGGGTTGGTGAGGCAGAGCTCTTGAGGGCTGGCATTGAGCCCTCACCAGCCCCCCCTTATGTACAAGCATATGCATTGAGCCTCAACCAGCTACGCCTTGCCTATGACGAAGGCGAACCGCGCATTGGTGCCAAGCACACCCAGCAACGCGCTATCATGCAAGCAGGTTCAAAACTGTCAAACCCTGCGATCAGGACCCTACATTTTAATGTGCGAGCTCTCGTGACGCTGCCCTCCATTTCCAAGGGTCGTGCCGCATTAGCAAAGGTCAGAGTCAGGCTGAGTGCGACAATCAACGCCAGCGCCGCCCAATTCGTAGGCTTGAGGGAGCACCTCATCCTCGCCAACAGTGGCGTACAAGGTGGCCGCAGGCCTGATTTTGCGATGCGGCCGCGGAGAAGTGCGACCCCCCAGGTACTATGTTACACGGTCGCGTACTGTGTGCCGCACGCTGCAATGCTCTGATGGTGGCTGCTGCAAGTGCGGGGGTCTGTTCAGTCAATGTTTGCAAACCTGTGCGCAGCAGCGGGCTGAATCACACGGAAGTGAAGCTGCTTGGCAGCTACTAAACCGCCCGGTTATGAATGGGTGGCCGCGACGGGACCTTGTCTCTCGTCTCTCAAGAACTCGCCGCCCTGCACCTGGAACCCACTGGAAGACTGCCAGGCTTGACGGCTCAGCAGCTTGTGGGCCGGAGATCACACGTGACGGCAGCTCCAGGGCACGAATCTGTAGCATGCAAGCTCGTCTTTAGACAGGGGCACTGCTGAGGTGCTCGTGATCAAGATGACAAGTAAACGACGAGCCTTACATTACACCTTGCAGCGACAGCCTGTCATTAGTGTATGTCCCACCAACAGGTGCACGCCCATACTCCCTCTATTTTTCTATGCTCCATTGCCGCTGTGACTAGCATCGAGCGATACTCGCGCGCCATGACAGCCAGCCAGCCTTGCCACCTGACCAGGAACTCTAGCCCTCTCTCCCCCGACCTCCCCGCTCGCCACAAACCAGTTCCACGCCACCTACTGGACAAAAACATGGTGGCCACCGACGGCACGCAGCTGGAGACAGCGTTCGGCATTATGCTCACTCTCCTCTTCGCAAGCAGGCCCAAGAAGTCAGTGTCCCTCGCCAGAACGAAGGTCTTGGTGCCCACCTCAGGAGCACAGGAGGACCCAGGACCACCAGCATATGGCTAGGGTGAGGGGTCTGGGTGGTAGGCATCTGCAGTGTGGTCTAGGCGTCAGAGCAGATACGACGTATCATACGTGTGCCGCATGGTGTGCGGCATGGACGTCAGCTGCGCAAATCCTCGACAGGGGCGCGTCGATACCACCACGTGGGGCCAAGCACGGTCCTTGCCACCCGGGTCAGCTTCCCAGATCCTCATTACCCTGGCCAGGGTACCTTCTGGGCACTTGGCCAGTGTGACGTCCAACTCGGCTCCCTTTACAGCGGCAATTTAAGATCCCAGCAGCGTCGTGCAAACTATAGCAGAGAATGTCGCGAACATGCTGGTTAGTCGCGTTGTTCGGGGCACTGGCAATCACCGCAGCTGGTGCGCATGAGCGAGCAAGCCTCGGCTGCAGCTGCCTTCGATGGATGCTCATCAACAAGTGATCCTTTCATTCTGCGCGCAGATGCGGCACGCACTGGCTTCCGAGTCGACACGCCGGCAACTGCAGTTTTGCATGAGCCTCTGCGCCTCGCGGCCCGACGCCTGCAGACGGTGAGGCTGCAGGACAGCCGCAGTAGGGTTAGTGCTGGACCCCGTTGTTGGTGAGGCGGAAGCCACGGGCACAGCCGCGTCGCCTTCGTCAGCTCTTGGGTCTGCATCGCGTGGTCAAGCCGTCCCTGGCACCACAGTGTGTCAGCAGGTGTGGTCTGCAAGCTGCACCATGCCGTTGCAGCACGCCCTGTCCTTCCACTGCCTGCCCAGGCCCCTGGCGTTACGGCTGCCACCAAGAACTCTGCCATCCGTGTGGCGCTGGGCATGGTGGTAGGCCCCAACGAGACGCAGCTCACGTTCATCCCTGCGCCTACCTTTGGATACGCATATGCCCCGCTGAAGGTGAGGCTGCAGCACAACAGGGTCATGATTACGCGGAGTGGCTTGCCCACGACACTTGTCCGTTGTGGCTGAGTGGCCAGCAGTGCCCTCGTCACGCCCTACTGGGAATGCAGCTCGCAAGCTCTCCCCTAGCAGTGCAGTGTCAGCCGTTGAAGCAAAACACTGGCATGAGGTGTTTGAACAGGGTGCCCAGGCAGTGCAGCCTCCCAGCCAGCGAGTCAGTGCATGAGCATACGGCTGTTACTAGACAGGGCTCCCTAGGGTAGCATGCCAGCCATGCAGTGTTTGGCCAGGAGATAGAGATGCAGTGTCCGGCTATTGCCAGCCATGCCAGCCATGCAGTGTTTAGAAGTGTTTTGGCCAGGAGATAGAGATGCAGTGTCCGGCTATTGCCAGCCATGCCAGCCATGCAGTGTTTAGAAGTGTTTTGGCCAGGAGATAGAGATGCAGTGTCCGGCTATTGCCAGCCATGCCAGCCATGCAGTGTTTAGAAGTGTTTTGGCCAGGAGATAGAGATGCAGTGTCCGGCTATTGCCAGCCATGCCAGCCATGCAGTGTTTAGAAGTGTTTTGGCCAGGAGTTGGAGATGCAGTGTCCGGCTATTCAGTGATCACCTCAAGGACAAAGGGCAGACTGGCAGTACTAAAGCTGCGAAAGAGCAGGGTAGAGGCAGGCGGGGAAGCCACAGGGAGCTAGACAACCCCACTGCTCGGGGTGGAGCTGAGGAAGTCTGCCTTGACCTGCTTCTCAGCCAGTGACCCAGCACTCTGCATTGCTGACGCGGTGAGAGGGAGGACAGGGCCAGGCTGCCTGCCACGCACCTCCCGCCTGCCCCACTGCCTGCAGATCTCAGTGCCAGTGTCTGCTGCTTCGGCCCTGGCCAACCTGGCCGTGCTCACCCTCAGCGGGCCCAACACCACCAGCCTCCCACCCACAGCCGACAGTGGAGGTGCCCCTCTGGCGTATGGCCAAGTGTGGCAGAGCTGGACTGCGGCATACTCACGCGGCGAGGCAGCAGACAGGGCTGTGAGGAGTGTGTGGTGCACGCTGTGGGAGTTGGTTGGCATCCCCAACCGCTCCATACGCGCAGGGCGGGACCCCAGCAGGGTGCTGCCAGCCCCCAGGCACGCTGTTGACGCCCTGGTAGCCGCGCTGGCGGCAGCCCAGGCCGCGCTGAAGGGCATGGACGACCTGTCAGAGCAGGTGAAGGCAGCGGCTAGTGTCCCTGGCAGCCCAGACAAGCCTGAGGTGGCGGCGGTGCTGCGAGCAAACTCCCTGGCGGGTCAGAGCTTGGTGGTGGCTGCAGAGCTGTCGGCAGCTGGAGCGAGCAGCGCGCTAGCCGCTGCAGCTGCACTGGAGGCTGGCGTGGATGGCAAAGTGGTCGTCCTTGCCGCACAGCGGGCAAGTGTGGGGCGGAGGCAGGGCTGAGCAGTGAGGGAGGGGAGGGGGCGGGGGAAGGAGGTAGACATAGACAGGAGGTTGGGGGAAGGAGGCAGACATAGGCAGGAGGTCGGGGACATGTTTCTGCACTGTGATGATGGCCTGCGGTGATTCCTCAGGGCCCTGCTGGGTCAGACTAGCCGCACACCCTCCTTTGCTCACACCTCTGCTCACACTTGCGCCCACACCTTTGCCCACACCCATGTTTGCTTTGTGTGTCAACCCTGATGCTCACCCTCTCAGGCAGCGGCACATGCGGCCAGGTCACGGACCATTGCCCAGCGCTTTGGCAGTGATGCTGCAATGGGTGGCACCAATGCGACCGCCCTGCCAGCCAACCTGACGATAAATGCTGGCGTGGTGCAGACAGTGGCGCTGGCTGCTGCCCAAGCGGGTGATGCAGCTCAGCGGGTCGTCCAGACACCTGGCAGCAGCGGCCTGCAGGACTTGCTGGCCGGTGCCCGGACTGCAGCGGCGGCGGCAGCAAGCGCGGTGCAGCAGGCATTGGCCATTGCTAGAGCGCTGCAAACCGCCGCAGCGCCAGTGGACAAGACGGTACGCATTCAGAGTCGCAGCGACGGCAACGAAACGGCCGCTACTCGCCGCATCGCAAACGCAGTAGCCCAGGCCACGGCAGCTGCTACCAGCTGCGGCTCGGCTGCCCTCGCGGCTATGGCCAGTGCGGCGTTGGTGGCGCAAGCGGTGTTGCCGTCACCGGACACCAGTGCGCTGAACACCAACTTGTCATCCACCCCTGCGGGCCTGGCAGACGGCGGTGTGCTGCAGCTGGCTCAGAGAGCAGTGGCGGCAGCTAACGGCACCAGTGTAGCAGCCCTGGGCGTGGCCACCGTGGCTTTGAACCCTGACACCCTCCCCAGCCCCAGCCCCAGCCCCAGCCCGTCCCCATCCACTGCCGACTCTCCTGCCTTCACTCCTCTTGACAACGCCCTGTACGCCACAGTAATGGCCACAGAGGGGCTGCACTGGGCTTGGAAGCTGGGCTTTGGCCAGTGGTCCACCTCCATTGGCATGGACATTCGTGGCACAGTGGGCGGTCGTGCCCGGCCCGTCGCCATAATCTCCGCACCCACCTACAGCCGCCCTGCCGCGCTGGTTTCCGTGCGCGACGCTGCCGAGCTGCCTGCCTTTGACGATGGGTCGGTCAGCAATGTGACCAGCTATTTTGACAACAGAACAGGGGTTGTGACGGCGGAGGGAACGGTGTGGTTGAACCCCTCCACCAGCATGTCCAATGCCAGCATCCTGCCCGGCATGCAGCCGACTACCCGGCCCCTGGACCCCAGCACCCTCCTGGGCCTGAGTGGCTGCCCACTGGGGAGTGACCTGGACCGGCTCATGCTGCTGGCGGCTGCCGACACCCACATGCCGGATTGCAGCGACAACAGCAGTCCACTGCCATGGAGGGCGGTGAGTGGCTCCAGGGGGCGGGGCGGGGCGGGGCGGGGCGGGGCGGGGCGGGGCGGGGCGGGGCGGGGCGGGGCGGGGCGGGGCGGGGCGGGGCGGGGCGGGGCGGGGCGGGGCGGGGCGGGGCGGGGCGGGGCGGGGCGGGGCGGGGCGGGGCGGGGCGGGGCGGGGCGGGGCGGGGCGGGGCGGGGCGGGGCGGGGCGGGGCGGGGCGGGGCGGGGCGGGGCGGGGCGGGGCGGGGCGGGGCGGGGCGGGGCGGGGCGGGGCGGGGCGGGGCGGGGCGGGGCGGGGCGGGGCGGGGCGGGGCGGGGCGGGGCGGGGCGGGGCGGGGGCGGGGCGGGGCGGGGCGGGGCGGGGCGGGGCGGGGCGGGGCGGGGCGGGGCGGGGCGGGGCGGGGCGGGGCGGGGCGGGGCGGGGCGGGGCGGGGCGGGGCGGGGCGGGGCGGGGCGGGGCGGGGCGGGGCGGGGCGGGGCGGGGCGGGGGCGGGGCGGGGCGGGGCGGGGCGGGGCGGGGCGGGGCGGGGCGGGGCGGGGCGGGGCGGGGCGGGGCGGGGCGGGGCGGGGCGGGGCGGGGCGGGGCACTACTCCGCTGTTCATTTCACATGGTGGCCTTCATTGAACATGGACCAGTTGGTGCAAGCTGGTGGGCTGTGTCTTTTCCGCCATGTGTCTGCCATTGTTCTGAGACTGGGTCTGTGTTCTACACTAAACTCGAACTGGTCTGTCCTGTTGCATTGGAGCAGTCGTGATGCCGGCTGGGCACACAGACTAAGGCTTCACCAGGCCACTGCTCAGCAGCTTTGCTTGCTTTCAACCCACCCCATTCCTCCTTTGCAACCCCTATGATATTCCCTGCACACTGCCTTGCCTGCACTGCCAGGCTGAGAGTGAGTGTGTATGTGTGCGCTTGCAGTGGGTTGCGGAGCACACCCTGGTGTCCGCCGCCTCTCACCTCTCCACCGGCACCCCCGCCACCAGCCTGGCTGCAGCGCAGAAGGCTCACGCGGCCCCACAGGCCGTCATCACCCTCAAGGTACTGACTGGGTCACACCCCTGGACCACACCTCCCAGCCTCTGGGCCACACTATCCCATCAGCCCTACCCTGCTGGCAATCACATGGCATGTGATGGCATTTGGACCAGCATCTTGGACCATCAACAAGACATGTGCCGTGCTGCACGTACCTGGGTAGGGACTTCACACTACCATCACCACCGCCACCACCACCATCACCACCACCTCCGCCTGCACCACAACTTCATTCATGTCGCTCCAGGCCCAGCTCCACCTGCTTCGCTGCCGTTATGCCCGCAGAGCAATGGCGCAGTGCTGGCCCGAACTTACAACCCGCACATCGCCTCCTATGTCTTAGCCATCGGCCGCTGGAGGGTTTGCAATAGCAGCCTGCAGGTCAGCTGGGGCGTCATGGCAATGCCTGCCTGCCTCATCCTGAACCTAGGGTCAACCTCAGCTCTGGCCATAGCCCTGCCGCTGCTAGTAGCCCTGGCATGGGCTGATCCAGCTGTGCCTGATCCAGCCACTGTCAGCCACCACCCTGCCCAATGGCCACTGCCTCTAATGTGACCTGCCTTGCTCACCAGCTTGCTTGCCTGATTAAAAGCCAAGGGTGGCCAGTGCCCTCACCCCACCGGCTAGCCTGTGTCAGTCCTGCCATCATCACAGCTCATCCTCCAACCACCACATGGGTCCCCATGCAGCCTAAGCTGTCATGCAAATGAACAACACACACTTGTATGAAAGTTATGATGTCGAGCCACCACCACCGTCTTCCCCTGCTCCCACCCGCTTTACTCCAAACTATCTCGCTCTGCTGCCCACGGTGATGAGCGTGCAAGCCAGCCTCCTCCTTCCCTCCTCCTCCCCAACCCCTGCTTCCTGTCGTGACTGGGCCCTGCCGCATCACAGGTCAAGGTGGACAGCTCCCTGGCGCCAGTACACCGCGGCAACACCTCGTCCAAGGCGTGGACCTATGTGGGCTCCAACACCTGGCCCCTCACCACCAGCCAGCCGCTGCAGCGCGTCCCCGCAGCCAACAACCAGACCGCGCCCGCGGCGTTGCTGCTAGGCGGGGAGCCCTACTTCTTGGTGCCTGGGCTGCTGGTGTCGGAGGACGCTCCTGGTGGCAGCACTGGGTGAGTGCGGCTTAGGACTGCGATGACAGGTTTGGCACCCGAACAGAAATTTGCAGTCAATTGCGAACAGCGGCGCCTGCCAGAGCTGTGCAGTGGGAAATAAGGCAGCTTGACAGGGGCTTAGGTGGTGGCCAGACTGGGGAAGCCAGTACACTTGGTCGTGTGTGTTAGGGAGTTGACAGAGCTGACACACCAGCCATGCACCCCTCATGCTGCCCTTTGCCCTTTCCACCGTCATCATCTCATCATAATCATGACGTGGCATCTGCCTGTTGCCGTTGCTGCAACACATGCGTATACTCAATGTGTCAAGGTTGTCCTTGGCATTGTGCGGCATGGACAGTGGTGGCGGCTGAGGTCAGACGCGACACCACTCCAGGGTTAGTGACACAGGCCAGCCTAGTTCAGGGTGTTGTTGGATGATGGTGGGGTGCCTTCTTCATTGCAGGTGCGAAGTATCCGGCGACTTGGGAACGATTCATGTGAAGAACGGGCCCTGATGCTTCGTTAAACGATGGACTTTGCTTCCAGTACTTCATCAAAATGGATTGGGGTTACGTTTGCATGTGTGCCTAGGTTGATTCGCAGTTGATGTGGTTGGTTTGGTTTAATTGTGCGCTTTGTTCACTTCAAGGTGTGCTTCGGATATTCATTTTTCAGAGAGCCCTATTCATTTTCTGGATATCACTGGGTAGGCTGGGGGCAACACCCTGCTGCTTATACACCAACCAATGTCACACCCTTCTCCAATTGCCAAGTTCAGATGTGTACATGGCTAGCTGGCTTCCACCACTGTCCAAGGTGTCCATGTTTGGAGTGAGATTACACCCCTAGCGCACACGCGGGAGCAAATGCCTGCCACCTCTTCACCTTCTGCTACTGCATCCTAGTGTGTACCTGCGTCCTCACAAGCAGCGTAGTAGCGTGCAGCTAAAATCCAGCCCAACACAGCAGCCAGTAGTAAACACTTGATTCAGCCCCTGCTGTAACGTGCGGGGACGCAACGTCAGATGACCTTTTGACACAAGCTCGAAGGCCGGTCCAGTCGAGGCGGTGACTTCCGACTAGGGTGTTGGGTTACAGCGGTGTGTTGCGAGAATGGCTAGAGCTTAGAACGGGGCTCCCTGGGATCGAACCAGTTGTACTCACGAACGCAATGTCGCAAGTCTTTAACCTGCCAAATCTCACTCTACACGTGTAACCCGCGTCCCGCGACGGCTCGCATTCACGAGACAGCCCAGACGACGCGAAGCGGCAATCTCTTCCAGAGGTGCGCACTTTACATTCCTCCCCCTCCAAAGGGGCTTCCGTTCCGCCACGGGTAAAACCACGTGACTCGCATTGCCTACAGCATGCTGATTTAGCTACTGGGCAACCCAAAGGGCGCACCAGGTCATACCTTAGGGAGCGGTCAAAGACCATCGTGCCGACTAGACACAGGGAAACCATAACCACACAGGTAGCAGCTGACCAGAGGTACAAGCATGCTGAGAATGCCAAAGTCCAGCAGCATACCAGCATGCATGGCCTAGGACTTACTTCAGGTTGTGAGCTGCATTGTACTCAGCCAGGATCTTGTCACAGCCAACCAAGTTGGAACGTGGCTCCCAGGTGTTGTGGTCGGCATCATAGCCTTCCCACTGCACCAGGTACTCCTTGGCCTTTCCTGCATGCACATGTCTGTGGTCCAGCAGACGCTCAACATAGTACACAGGCTCCTCATCAAGCCACTCAACAGGCGGAGGCATGAAGCCCACATCAGTGCCAGTGTAGGGTTTGATGAGTGACACATGGAACACAGGGTGAAGACGTGACATGGAGGCAGGCAGCTGCAGGCTCACTGCAACCTGGCCAACCAAGTCAAGCACCTTGAAGGGGCCCACAAAACGTGGCAGCAGCTTACGTGCTTTGCCTGGCTTCAACCTCATGTTCTTAGTGCTGAGCAGGACCATTTGACCCACCTTGTAATGCACATCTCGACGGTCCTGGTTGGCATAGGCAGCTTGACGTTGCTGAGCAGCCTGCATGCATAGCTTGGCCTTAGCCACAGCCTCCTGCCACCAAGTAGCATAGGACAGGCCTTCAGGGCACCGCCCCTTGTCAGGTAGAGAGTGGAGCATAGGGGTAATGGGGGACTGTCCGGTGTTAACCAGGAACGGTGTAGACTTGATGGACTCTTGCCATGAGTTGTTCACAGCAAACTCAGCAAGTGACAGATAGTCAGGCCAATCAGCTTGGGTGGGAGAGATGTAATGACGTAGCATCTCTTCCAACACACGGTTGTACCTCTCAGTCTGGCCATCAGACTGAGGGTGATAGGAGGAAGACAGGGAACCTCTCATGCCCAGCAACTTCTGCACATGGTGCCAGAAAGTGTTGTGGAAATGGGGACCTCGGTCAGAGACCATGTCTTTTGGCAGGCCATGCAGTTTGAAGACATTGTCAACAAACAGACGGGCAAAGCCCTTGGCATTCATGCTCTCCTTGCAGGGCACAAAGTGCACCATTTTACTGAGCCTGTCAACAAAGACACAGATGGCATCAAACCCATGTGAAGCAGATGGCAGCTTGGTGATCAGGTCCATTGACACTGACTCCCAACGGTAATCTGGAATGGACAGTGGGTTGAGTAAGCCACCAGGCTTCAGTGTGGAGGACTTGTCACGCTGGCAGGCATCACAGGTAGTGACATAGTGCCTGACATCAGCACGCATGGTGTCCCAGTAGAACACTCGTGACAGCCTCTCAAGGGTTTTGGTTATACCCACATGACCAGCATAGGCAGCATCATGCATTTCATGCAGAATGTACTCACGCAGTTCAGGGTCATTGGGAACCATCACTGTGCCCTTGCCAGTGCGCCGCCACAGGCCATGGTCGTCCATGTACATGCCAGACAAATCAGCTTCAGCAGTAAACGCAGGGTCAAGCCGGTAACCATGGACCAGGTGATCAGCCAGTTCCAATGGGTGGGCAGGAGCTGCAGGATAGTGCACTGAGGTGTCAGCAGCAGATGGGGCCTCAAGCTCAGGGAGCCTACTATGGTGAGCAGCAACAGGGTTATCAGACACTGTGGGCCGGGGGGCCAAAGCATCAACGGCAGTGGGGGCATTTGAGGGAGTACCCACAGGTGGAACCTGAGGCAGAGCCTGCGCCACACGCACTTCCCCCCTCTCCAAAGACTGTTTAGCTTGCCGCCGGGTGGTAACAACACACACCATGGCACAGTCCTGGGGTCCAGCAGGTATCCGGGACAGTGGGTCAGCAGGATTAGCATCACCTGGCAGGTACTGCAGGTCAAATGTAAACCGTGACAGAAACTCCATCCACCGAGCCTGACGTCTAGACAGCACCTTCTGGGTGGGCAGAGCAGTCAAAGGCTTATGATCGGTGAAGAGTGTGAATGGTACACCCTCAAGGTAACACCTCCACTCCTTGCATGCAGTGATGAGGGCAAGAAGCTCTTGCTCACCAGTGGTGTAGTTACGCTCAGCAGAAGATAACTTCTTGCTGAGGTATGCAAGGGGGTAGCCATCTTGCATCAGGATTTTGCTCCTACTCCTTGGAGTGAGGCATCACAGTAGACCTGGAAGGGCTGGGTGTGATCAGGTAGACGTAGCATGGGGACCTGGGCAACAGCAGCTTTGAGGGAAGCAAAGGCTTTCAGCTCATCAGCAGGCCAGTTGTGCCACAGAAATGAGTCACCAGCTTTGCCACACAGATCTGTGAGAGGTGCAGCTAGGACACTGAAATTATGCACAAATTTGCGCACAAAATTAGCAGCACCTTGGAATGACTGGAGCTGTTGCAGGGATTGAGGCACAGGCCATGAAGAAATGCTCTTGATTTTCTCAGGGTCCACAGCAATAGCACCAGCAAAGATGACATGGCCAAGGAATTTCAGCGTGGTACGCATGAATTCACATTTGGACTGCTTGGCAAAGAGCTTGTTGAGCCTCAGGAGGTCAAAGACCTGTCTGAGATGCTTCAAATGCTCGTCCACAGATTTGGACATGACCAAGATGTCATCCAGGTACACCAGGGCACACTGGTTCAGGACTGGTGCGAAGGCATCATTCATGACACGCTGGAATGTAGCAGGTGCATTGCAGAGCCCAAATGACAGTACCTTGAACTGGTAGTGGCCGTCAGGGGTCCTGAAGGCCGTCTTGGGCACATCTTCAGGGGTGATCCTGATCTGGTTGTCACCTGCTTGAAGGTCTAGGGAAGAAAACACAGTGCAACCTGACAGCTTGTCAAACAAGTCATCAATCCTGGGCAGTGGATACTGATCCCTGATGGTGATCTTGTTGAGCTGACGGTAATCAAGGCACATGCGTAACTCACCAGACTTCTTCTTGACAAACAGGATAGGAGCAGCAAAAGGACTGGAGCTTGGTTCTATCATGCCCTTGGCAAGTAGGTCCTGCACCTGCTTCTTCAGCTCAGCATGCTCATCCTGGCTCATGCGGTATTGAGGTACCACAGAGGGTCGTGCATCAGGCACAAGGGGGATGGCATGGCCCACATGACGCTCAGGTGGCAGAGATGTGATGGGTGCAAACACATCAGCATACTCATCCAGCAAAGCATTGAGTGCCTGGGACACACCTGGAGGTAGGTCAGGTTCAGCTGGAGCTGGATCAGGGGTACTTGAGTTGTCCACAGTGATCAGGGCCAGGACACCTGTGCCTCCTTTTCGTAACCACCTGGCAGCAACTTTTGCAGAAGCCAGAGGGGGTTTTGCACGTAGAGCATTGACCAGGAAAGAGGCAGGGTTGCTTACAGCAGACTGCCCTGACTGAGACACACCAGCAGAAGGACATGGCAGCACTACTGGCTCACTCTTGTCACATGCTAGGCTGAGTGTCTTGTCCTGGTATGACATCACGCCTCATGTTCATTCAACCAGTCATTCCCCAGCAGCACATCAAAGTCTGGCAAGAGGGAAGGCATGACATTGAGTTGGCAGGGTACTGTAATACCTGGCAACCTCAGCTCAGCCTTAACAAACTGGGAACAGCTCAACACAGTGTTGTTAGCAGCATGCCACTCTTGCATGTGCTTCAACATGTGGACAGGTACAGCATGTGCAGCAACAAATGATGCACTGACAAAGCTGTGGGTAGCACCAGTGTCACACAGGACACGTGCAGGGTGCTCATTCAGGTGACCAGCAAAGGCAAAGTGCAGGGATTCCCCATCAGCATGTGCAGCAGTCAGCACATGAGCAGGTTCACACACAATGCATGCCTCAGAGTACTCAGCACAGTTGTGGTTTACTGGCTGAGCAAACTCCTATTTGCGCTGATACTTCTGAAAGTGCTTCACCATGCCATTGGCCTCCATTCTGGCAGTCTGAGGGCGTCTACCCTGGTACTGCCTGGAGGGACCAGCATGGTCACCACCACGGTCAGGGCTGCGGTCACGCTTTGCAGCCTTGTAGGGGGCAGAGCCACCCTTCTTCAGGTCTTGCATCAGCTCCCAGGTACCAGCATCCTTCATGGCCTCTTCCTTGCTCATGCCAGAGGCCTTCCTCTTGTAGTGCTTTGTCCAGTGGGATGACAATCCACAGTGGTAGCAGTAGCCACTGGCAGGAGGGGGACCCTCACTGTCACCAGAGGGAGCAGCAGGACGCCCAGGAGGTGGACCAGGAAACCTGGCCAGGTTTTGCAGCCCACGTTGCACTTGGGCCACCTGGTGCACAGCAGCAACCGGGCGCCTTGAGGCAGGATGCACACCAGAGCCAGCAGCAGCCACAAGGGCCTTGTGGTTGGTGATGGCAGCCTTAATGGCTTCATCCAAAGTGGGGGCCACAAGGGCACGCAGATCCTTGGCAACAGGACCACGCAGATCTGCTGACAGGCCACGCTGGAAGACATTCACAAGCATGGAGTCTGTCATGCAGTCCTTGCCAGCCAAGGTGAGGGTGTTCCTGAAGTCAGTAATGTATGCTGACAGGGCAACACCATTAGTCATGCGCAGGTGAGTGGAGTCACGCTTAGCACGTGCTGCATCAGCATCAGTGGTCAGGTCCTCCCCTACAAACTCAAGGAACTGCTTAGACAGGTAGTGCCAAGTGGGGTAGCCAGAGTATGTCAGGGCATATGAGTCCCTAACAGACTGGAACCAGACATCCCTGGCCTTGCCTGACAGGAAAGAGGGCAGAGCAAGAGCAGGGTCCAGGCCATGTGCAACACAGTGTGCTTCAAGGTCTTCCAGGAATGACAGAGCACGGCGACCAGAGGTCGAACTGGCATCAGTCCACCGCTCAGTCACGGGCAACCCGCGACGTGAGTTGGAATCATGACCAGCAACAGCAGTGGCATTGGCAGGCAGGGGTGCAGCAGCGGGGTTAACCCCAGCATACTTGTCCCGCACGGCAGCAAGTGTGCGAGGGTTCGAAGTGCCGGGTGAACCCGAGGCAACATCTTTCTGCGCAACAGGCTGGTGCATTGCAGCAGTCAAGTGTTGGAGTGCGCGCAGAGCAGCAGCCAAAGGCCTGACTAGCTGCGACGCTACTTCGACTGGCCTCTTAGCTGGACTAGGGCTAGCTGGCAGCAAAGCAGCATTAGCAGCACGCTTAGCAGCAATAGGACTCACCAGCGAACCAGCTTGCTGGTTGTTGGCCTGCGCTGCGAGCAGTTGCGCCTGGAGGGTGGCAATTTGCGCGTTGAGCTCGTCGACTGGAGTCGAAGTGCTGTCGAATTGGTCCAGGCCAAACTCGTCCAGAAGCTCCTCTTCTTCAGCCAACTGTTGGCCTCCTGCGGGAAGTGAAGCGGGCAACTCGCCCGGCTCCGGTGCTGCACCGAGTGCAGGACCCGTCTCCGCTGTAGCTGTAACAGCTGAAGCTGGAGGAAGGACGCCAGAGGCGCCATTGGTCTTATTCGCCGAAGCGACATTTTGGGTAGTTGAAGTCATGTTGACTGGACCGCGAGCTTAAATGCTCGGGGTCGGAAACCAGCTGTAACGTGCGGGGACGCAACGTCAGATGACCTTTTGACACAAGCTCGAAGGCCGGTCCAGTCGAGGCGGTGACTTCCGACTAGGGTGTTGGGTTACAGCGGTGTGTTGCGAGAATGGCTAGAGCTTAGAACGGGGCTCCCTGGGATCGAACCAGTTGTACTCACGAACGCAATGTCGCTAGTCTTTAACCTGCCAAATCTCACTCTACACGTGTAACCCGCGTCCCGCGACGGCTCGCATTCACGAGACAGCCCAGACGACGCGAAGCGGCAATCTCTTCCAGAGGTGCGCACTTTACACCTGCCCCTTACCACCCCTAGCCCCTGTCACCACGCCTGCCATTCCCGCTCCTGCCGGGCCAGGCACTCCTACAGCCCCACCTCCTCCTGAGTCATCAACCTCACCGGGCCCCTGCCATGCTGCTGCCTCGCCTGCACGCCGTCCTCCACCAAGGAGCGTCCACGAGCACTACTGCTAATGCCGCGGCTACTGCTATTCTACTACTACTGCTATGTTGAGCAGATGCATGAGGGCGCAGCAGCTGTGAGCGCACATGCTCTAAGGGGGGGCCAAAGCAGAGCACCTGCAGCCAGGAGGCCAGGAGGCACAGGTTCTGAGTCATTGTGCCACTAGGCGCTGTGCTCTAAGCCATCTGTGACTTCTTCAAGCAACTTAGGGTTTCCACGGCTCGTATTCACGGAGTGATGAGACACGGCGTTAATGATTTTGAGAACCCACACTAACACACCAACACACTATGCTGAACTGCACGCTGCAGCCCACAACACCCACTAGGAGTCAGCACCGTGATCACAGGCACCACCAGGAGGTGGAGCAGGTGTGTTGCCTGGCCACAAGCCAGTGCATAGGCCAACAGCCCCACACGCTTCAGCATGCACTGACTATGGCAGTTGCAACGAAGACTGAAGTTTGTGCACCACCTCTGCCCTCATCACCCCTGCCATGTCCATGCAAATGTCACCATGCGGCCATGGCCATCAGCACCACCCCTCAGCCCTACCCTGGCCCCTACCTCCCCAGCATTCCCAAACCCATGCCATGGGCGTCCATAGGCGTCCACGGTGTGTTGTGGGCTGTGTGAGAAGGAGGGACCCTGGCCTGATCACACCCAGCTTGGAGCCAGCGCATGACTTACCTGCGCCATGCGCCCTGCCGCGTCAAACACAAACATGGAGGCTCCGACCATGGTGCTGGTGGCGCCGGTCTTCCTACACACCACCTGCTGCACTTAGTGCGTAAAGACCTGGCAGCAGCAGCAGCCGGAAAGCAGCAGCAGCCGCAAAAGAGCCGTCATGTGCCGTATTGTCATCGTGTAGTGTCCCAGCGTGCGCTCGGCAGCCACAACGCTGCATTGCCCCACCCTTTCATTTCTGACCCTGGCTGTGTTGACTGCTTCATGCTGTTGCCGCCACCACTGCTGCTGCAGGTCATGAATTGTTGGAACCGCACAGGACTGACCCATGCAGCTGCCCTGGTGAATGACCCATGCAGCTGCCGTCAGCTGCTCAGGGCTGCGCGCGCCTTGTTGCTTGCATCGCTGACTACTGACAGCACCTTGGCTCTCAACCTTGAGCATTCATTGCAGTCGAACACACTAATTGTGAACCACTACAAAACGGTGTTTTTGTCTGTGTGGTGTTCCCATCGCATGGCATGCACATGGCCTATACATGGCATACGCATGGTCATGGTCGCCTACCACCTACAGCATTGCCTGACCCCTGTGACAGGGCTATGCATAGAGTTGGCATGACAAAACATGCACTAAGCGTAAGCTGATGACAGCTTCAAGTGGGGGGGGGGGCACACATTACTGTGCCATAGCAGGCTGCTGCTGCTGCTGGGCCTTGGGTGGCTTGTCTCGCACTCGCTTGTACCCCAAGCCAGGGTACTCCTTGCCCTTGGCTGGCAGAGCTCCCTGGTCTGGCCAGTAGCACAGCTCCAGTGGCCGCCACTTGCTCTCCCCAATGCGCTGCATGTTCAATGCTGCATTGCAGTCCCTGTCTACCCACCTGCCTGCCTGTGGTGCTGGCTTGGCTTTGACAGCCTTGCCCTTGCCCTTGCCTGTGCCCTTGGTGGGCTGGGTGGGCTCAGCTGCTTCTGGCTCAGCCTTGGTGCGCTTGCTGCGCTTGCTGCGCTTGGCTGGCAGGGGAGTGCTGGGCCCTGGCTCTGAGGCTGCTGGCTGTGTGGCTGCCTGGCTGCTGCGTGGGGCCTGTGGGGGCCTGCGGGGGGGCACTACCGGGCACCACATCATACCCCGCACTGGCTGGTCACGCTGCTGGCTCCAGGCTGGGCGCACCAGGCGGGGTTCCACCTGCCCTGCTGGGGGCTTCCAGCCTGCAGGCCTGGTGGCCCTGCGCTTGTTCAGCTGCCTCTCACATGGCTGCTGGCCATTCACTGCTGAGCTGACCCGGCTGGTGCGGTGCTCATCCACTAGCACCACCCTGCCCCGCCGCTGGTCTACTGACAGCGGCAGGCGAGGTGACAGCTCATAGTCCAGGGACTGGGCCAGCAGCCAGGCACTCACTGAGGCCACACCCTGCATGGCACCAAGCACAGGGTGTGGACCACCTTGCTGCTGCTGGCAGATGAAGTCAGTCGTGCAAGGCACTGGAGTAGGATGGCAGAGCATCAGCAGCATAGCCTATGGAGCAGGGGCACGAGGCTGTACTAAGAGTGTATAGTGTTGGTGGCATGAGGCTGCATGTGAAGCAAGGTGCACTGGTCGGGCAACCCATTGAATGACTGTGGTGTCAAAGCCACACAGGCACAACTCCACAAGCGTTAAGCTGGACCTGGGCCTGAGTCTTGGTCAGGGTTATCATGATCTGGTTTCAGGGGTAGGGTCTGAGTCTGGGTTAGGGTCAAACTCACTCTCACAGCCGGCCAGGTAGCCTAGAGGGCAAGCACACCCCGACAAGACACTGCTTGGGCCAAGCTAGGCCAAACTTCTCTACATGGCGCCCCTACTTTGGGCTGCCAGCCGATTTAGGCCCTTGCGTTTACGTGTCTGCCCTAGGGCCCCAGTCGCCGGCTGCCCTAGGGCCTTGACCAGCGTGTCTGCCATGAGCTGTGAGGGGGTAGGCAGCCCGATGAACAGCTGGAACTGGCGCACAGCCTGCCCCACAAACATCTGCAGACCGTCCACCACCTGCAGGCAGCAGCAACGCCCAACGTGCTGAAGCTTGGGCCCGCCAAGAGGAACGGCTGCCCTGCCCTGCTTGGCCCCACAAAGGAGCTTTGCTGACCATCAACGCCAAACCAGGCCCCCTTGCTCACCAGCTGGCTGCCTGACCTGTCCCATCTGCTCCACTAGGCGTTCTGTTGCCTTCACCATCAACTTCCTAGGCTCGACCTACTGCCTGCAGAGCAAAACCCACACTAAAGTGTAGTTGCTGTGCAAGTTGGGTAAGAGCCATACAGTGATGAGGCCTGCCCCGTGATTAAAAGGATTTAACACTGCAATTACACTGTAATGATGAGCCTGATCGTTACACAATGACCACCAGCTGCCCACCCTCATCCTGGTATGGAAGAACAGTACATCTCCAGTCAATTGATACTCATTTTGCAGGTGGTGTTGAAAAACACCGGTGTTGCTGCTCAGAGCTGTTCAGATGTGTTCAGCTGTTGTGTTGAGTAGGGGTACATGAGGTGCCTAGCCTCCGAAGCCGTACAGGGTGCGTCCTTGGCGCTTGAGGGCGTACACCACATCCAGAGCTGTCACAGTCTTGCGGCGGGCATGCTCAGTGTAGGTGACCGCGTCGCGAATGACGTTCTCCAAGAACACTTTCAAGACACCTCGGGTCTCCTCGTAGATCAGGCCACTGATGCGCTTCACGCCACCACGCCTGGCAAGACGGCGGATAGCAGGCTTGGTGATGCCTTGGATGTTGTCACGTAGCACCTTGCGGTGGCGCTTGGCCCCGCCCTTGCCCAGACCCTTGCCACCCTTGCCGCGTCCTGACATTGCTTAATGTGTTGGTTCGACAAAGAATTAGTTGCGACAGGAGTTGTTGTACTTTCTGCCCGTCCTTACCTATTCGAAGCGGGTGGGGCTATCATGCAAATGGGGGGTCCTGCTGATCCCCTGTGACATGATCGCCAGTCCTAGTTTGAAGCCCAACATGTCAAAGCATGCCGTGTACATAAAGCAAGACACTAGCTGCCCTTATTGATAAGAAGCAACAGCCATGGCCCGCACCAAGCAGACAGCTCGCAAGTCAACGGGTGGCAAGGCTCCCCGAAAGCAGCTGGCCACCAAGGCTGCCCGCAAGAGCGCCCCTGCCACTGGGGGCGTGAAGAAGCCCCATCGCTACAGGCCCGGCACCGTGGCTCTGCGCGAGATTCGCAAGTACCAGAAGTCCACGGAGCTGCTCATCCGCAAGCTGCCCTTCCAGCGCCTCGTCCGTGAGATCGCCCAGGACTTCAAGACGGACCTGCGCTTCCAGTCCAGCGCCGTGCTGGCGCTGCAGGAGGCTGCTGAGGCCTACCTGGTGGGCCTGTTTGAGGACACCAACCTGGCAGCCATCCATGCCAAGCGCGTCACGATCATGCCCAAGGACATCCAGCTGGCCCGCCGCATCAGGGGGGAGCGTGCCTAAGGAGCAACCCCTCCTATTTGCACCCATACCCAGTGACCCCACTCTCTTGCGCTTCACAACCGGTGTTTTTCAACACCACCACTCCACCAGGAAGTTGCTGCCACTGATGCCTTGGGATTACATATATGTTAACACAAGCATCCCCCATCTGCAGATTGACATTAAGGTGACACCTGAAAAGTGTGGCAGCTCTACACACCCAAAGTCAAAAGCATCCTGTCATAATTGTTTGCGTTAGAGAGCATGCTGTCATGAAGGTCTTCAAGCTTGTAAATACGCCCTGGTTGCCAAAATCCTGGTGAGCAGGTCACAAGGTGGTGTTCACAGCCCTATAGGAGGCAGTAAAGTAAGTACAAGAGCTGCAATCAAATGCATCATCGTGCAGCGCATTTGCCTCGAAGCCAGTGCAGCCGTCCATTGCTCCTTCCTAGGCTGCCAGCTCCACACCCAGGCTGAACACTCCCATGTCGGTCCAGTCTGCTGACAGGTGAGGCACGCGAGGATGACCTGCTCTGCCCACCTCCTGGCAGAGCCGGACAGCCAGCAGCACAGCCAGGCCCGCTGCCATGCCGTCAACCCGCCGAGTCCGCCCACTGCTGCAACGCGCGTATGCAGTATCAGCAGCCCCCACCCCTCGCCTAGCCCATCTGGCCTGGCCCAAACAGGTCTGGAGGGCGTCTTGCATACCAAGGTAGACCAGAGGTCACATCCATTCCATCACACTCAGCCCATCTGGCCTGGCATACCCCACATAGGAGAAGGCAGGCCAGGGGTCAGCATAGGCCCCAGCATAGGTGAAGGTAGGCCTGGGCTCAGACTGAGCGGCCAGCCGTCTTGACCCTGGCTGGTGGGTGCGGGGAGGGGGCCGGGCCGTCGTCCTCCATGTCCTCAGGCAGCTGGCGGTCCCCCACCCACCAGGCCCACAGCCCAGCCCCCAGCACGTAGTGCCCGGCCGTGACCCCGAACACCAGCGGCCAGGAGTCGGTGAGCTGGGCGCAGCCACAGGCGGGGCAGGAGGAAAGGGGTAAGGAGGTGGCAGCAGCAGGGGAAGGCCAGGGTGGCGGTGGGGGGCAGCAGCAGGGGATGCCCAGGGGTGGGGCAGCAGGGAATGCCAGGGGTGGGGGGAAAGAGGTGCAGCAGGAGGGGATGCGGGCTGGGGTGCAGCAACCAAGGTGGGCAAGAGATTGTGGAGCACAACCCAGCATGCATCATAGTGTGGCACTGTGTGACCCCCCTGTGTGACCCCCCTGTGTGACCCCTGGCTAGTCAGACACCCATTGTTCCTCCATCCCATCCCCGGCCTGCCCCTGGCATCCCTCCCCCCTCACACCCCCGCCACTGCCTGTGCCCACCTGCAGCAGGTACCCCGTGCAGGGCACTGACAGCAGTCCAGCCAGGGTGGCTGCGGTGTTGCCCGCCCCAAAGATGACGCCGGCATGACGTGGCGCCACATCCAGGTGGCTGGCACTGACACCCCCCAGGGTCAAAGCTGAGAAGCCCAGGCCCACCTGCAGCCAGCAGCAGCAGCCAGCCAGTAGCAGCAGCAGGCGCAGCCTGAGGGCAGCTCAGCTGGTGGTTTGCCCCTGCTTCAAGACCACCTTCCAGCTTCAAGGCTGAAGGAGGTGATGGGGGTGAGGTGATCGGGGTCGCCCACACAGCACTCAGGGGTCACCACCTGAGCTGGCCCTGCCTGACTCTCACCAGCGTCAACCAACCAGGATGACCAGGGTGGGTGTCACGCAACCGGGATGGTCCCGGCACAGGGGGCTGCTGACAGGCTGGTGGGTCTCCTGAGGTCAGTCAGCTGAGGTTGGGCAGGGTGGCCTGGTCAGCAGCCGCTTGACCTGGTCAGCAGCCAGAGGGAACCGGCGGACCAGGGGCCAATGCTGCCATGCCTCCCTTGCCTCCCTTATTGCCGCGTCAACCTCAGGCTGCATAGGCTGCAGGGGCCTAGTGGTGCAACAGCCTGGTGGGAGGGTGGAAACAGGCCCCCCTGGGGCCCCCCTCCCCCCCACATTGCGTTCCCGCTTTTTGGGCCAAATGCCTGTTTTGCCCTGGCCATGCCCCCTGCTTGCCCTGACACCGGCCCAGCCCTTGCCTTGGACCCGAACGCAGGCCCGCCCAGGCCACTGCCTGGCACCTGCCTTCCCCCGGCCATTGCCCGGGTACTCAGGTGGCAGGCAGCCAGGGCTGAGCAGGGGCACCAGGATGGCCCCAGGCTGAGCAGCAGCACAGGCTGCTTACTGACCTGTCCTAATGTTGCTATTGGAGCGACTGCAGGTCTGGCCCTGCTCTGATGAAGGCTGCTCCAAATCGGGGCATGCAGTCTTGGCGATGAATAGAGTGGTGCTCATCGGCACAACAGAAGCGGTGGCAGCAGCAGCAGCAGCAGGGTCAGTATCTAGCCAGCCCGCCTCTGGCCCTGGCCCTGGCCCCTGCCCCTCAGCTTGCGCTCTCACCGTGATGAGCTGGGAGGCAAAGCCAGGACTGGCCCCTACAGCTGGTGACACGGCCAGCATGAGGCAGACAGCGGGACCCAGCATGCCCACCACCTGCAGCAGGGTGCGCACACGCCGCACACCCCAGCCACGACGGAGCAGCCCGTCTGCAGCAGGCAGGCGCACGGCAGAGGGCCAGGAGCAAGTCAAAGTGGGGGTGGTAGGCTTGAGGAGGAGGGAGGGGAAGAAGGGAGGGAGGGGAAGGAGGAAGGGAGGGGAGAGAGGGAGGGAGGGGAAGGAGGAAGGGAGGGGAGAGGGGGAGGGAGGGGAAGGAGGAAGGGAGGGGAGAGAGGGAGGGAGGGGAAGGAGGAAGGGAGGGGAGAGAGGGAGGGAGGGGAAGGAGGAAGGGAGGGGAGAGAGGGAGGGAGGGGAAGGAGGAAGGGAGGGGAGAGAGGGAGGGAGGGGAAGGAGGAAGGGAGGGGAGAGAGGGAGGGAGGGGAAGGAGGAAGGGAGGGGAGAGAGGGAGGGAGGGGAAGGAGGAAGGGAGGGGAGAGAGGGAGGGAGGGGAAGGAGGAAGGGAGGGGAGAGAGGGAGGGAGGGGAAGGAGGAAGGGAGGGGAGAGAGGGAGGGAGGGGAAGGAGGAAGGGAGGGGCGAGAGGGAGGGGAAGGAGGAAGGGAGGGGAAGGAGGTGGGAGGGGAGGAGGGAGGGGCGAGAGGGAGGGGTGCTCCAGCCTGACCTGCAAGAATCCCTGACACCAGGCCCAGGCCACCCTGCACCACATAGGGTGCCAAGGTGTAGGCGCCTAGGTCTGCGATCTCAATGTGGTAGAAGTCCCTAGAGCAGCAGTGCGCCACACCACCTTCACGCAGCACTGCTCACCCAGCCCTTGGCGGTAGCTGCAGCCCTGGCTTGCATTCCCTGACCCCTCGCTGTCACAGACAAGGGCTGTCACCTTACCTTCCTAGAGGGCGAGGACAGCAAGCTGATGGACTCGCTTGAAACCTGCCTGCCTGCCTAGCTGCCTGCCTGCCTAGCTGCCTGCCTGCCTGCCTGCCTGCCACCACCCATGACAGTGCTCCAGACCTAGCTTGCCACCCCCAGTCCCCCGCTGTCAGAAGCTTGGCCCCTCACCTTCCTAGAGGGCGCCCGAAACCCGCCTGCCAACGCCTGCCATCCTGCCCGCCCACGTGCCTGCCTGCCTGCCTGCCTGCCAGCTCTCCTCCATGCCTACCCCTGCTGGCTGCCCCACTACTTGCCAAAGTGCTGCCTGCCCCTGGCAGCACTCACTTGAAGAAGGTGGGCAGCCAGTTCAGCAGGCCGTACATGCCCCAGGACTGGCAGTACTGCGCCACACAAATGGCCCACACCTCCCTGCGCCGCATCAGGGCCCAGAAGCCCCGGGCTGGAGGGGAGACGCCTGCAATAAAGCAGGCCTTGTGGGCTTAGGCAGGGCAGGAGCGGGGCAGGGCAGGGAAAAAGCAGGGTAGGGTGGGACTAAACAAAAGCAGGTCAGGACCGATCAGGGCAGGGCGAAAGGAAGCAGGGCGAAGCAGGGCTGGGCTACTGATGGAGCCATCACTGCGGGTCTTACCTCCCTGACGGCGCCCCACCCTGGTCCTAGCCTGCTGCCCTACCAGGCAACCCCTAGACCCACCAACCGCCTCTCCAACCGTCAACCCATGCGCTTCCATGCATGCCCAGCCCCCCACACCTCTGCCCTCACCATTGAACCTGCCCCGGTGCCCTCCTGCCCTGCACCCCCTGGCCCTCACCTGGGTAGGTGACCAGGGCACCGCTTTCTGAGGGGCCTCTGCTGCCCGCCGAGCTGGAGTCAGCCTGTCCCTCCCTGGAGGACTCTGGAATGATGGCATGGGCTGCTCCGGGTCCTCCCAGCAGCGGTGCCTCCTCCCCTGCCCCTCCTCCTGCTCCTGGCCAGTCATGGGTCAGGCGCCAGCCAGCACGGGTGGGCAGCCAGCGTGCAGGATGAGGCAGCCAAGGGCTGCATGCAGGTGTGAAGTGCAGCGTTTTGACCTGCCCCTCACCTAACCCCTCCCAGCTGCAGGAGAGCCGAAAAGGAAGGATGAGGCAAAAGGCATGAGGCAAAAGCCAGAAGAACACAAACAGAAGGGTATGACCTGACCTGACCTGACCTGACCTGACCTGACCTGACCTGACCTGACCTGACCTGACCTGACCTGACCTGACCTGACCTGACCTGACCTGACCTGACCTGACCTGACCTGACCTGACCTGACCTGACCTGACCTGACCCGACCCGACCCGACCTGACTTAACCCGACCTGACCTAACCCAGCTTGGCCTGGTTCAGTCTGGCCTGGTGCTCACCAGAGTCCACCTTGCCGCTGCTCTGCTTCATCCAGCCCCAGCGTGCATTGTCAGCTGTACTGACGGGCAGCCAGAAGGGCAGCCAGATCAGGGCCAGGGCGGAGAACAGGTAGAACACACTCTGTGGCAGGAGGGGGCAACAGTAGGGGGCAGGGGCAGGGCGGCATTACCCCCTCCGCCTCCTACACTTGGACCCCTCTCATGCCATTGCCACCTCAGCCAAGCCCTCTCCACCCTCCATTGCACACTGCCTGCTAAGCCTAAGCCTGCGCAGCCCTAGCCTACCCGCAGCCCCTTCCTCCCCCTGCACTTTTACCTGCCTGCTCCCTCCCCCCTCCGCCTCCACCGCTGCCTCCTCCCTCCCACCTCCACTGCTGCCTCCCCTCTCCACCTCCACCGCTGCCTCTTCCCTCCCCCCTCACCTCCACCCCCCTCCCCCTCACCTCCCACCCCAGGTGGCTGATGATGATGGGGCTCACACCAAAGGCCAGGGCGGTGCCTACATAGGACGCGGCCGTGACCACCCCCACCGCGGTGCTCTGGGCTTGCTGGGGCACATTGCGAGCGATGAGGGAGTGAATGCTGGGGAATGCCACGCCCTCGCCCACCCCCAGCAGCACCCTGGCAGCCAGCAGCGGCGCCGCCCCGCCAGCAGCGGCTGCAGGGGTGAAGGCGGTGAACAGGGACCACAGAGATACGCCGGCCGCCAGCACCGCCTTGCCACCCAGCTTGTCCGCTAGCTGCCCACCCAACACCTGAGGGGGACGCAGGCAGCAGGGGGCAAGGCTGCAGGGCAGGCAGGAAGCAGGGGGGCAGGCAGGCTGCAGGGGGGCAGGCAGGCTGCAGGGGGGCAGGCTGCAGGGCAGGCAGGCTGCAGGGGGGCAGGCAGGCTGCAGGGGGGCAGGCTGCAGGGCAAGCAGGCTGCAGGGGGGCAGGCAGGCTGCAGGGGGGCAGGCTGCAGGGCAGGCAGGCTGCAGGGGGGCAGGCAGGCTGCAGGGGGGCAGGCTGCAGGGCAGGCAGGCTGCAGGGGGGCAGGCAGGCTGCAGGGGGGCAGGCTGCAGGGCAGGCAGGCTGCAGGGGGGCAGGCAGGCTGCAGGGGGGCAGGCTGCAGGGCAAGCAGGCTGCAGGGGGGCAGGCAGGCTGCAGGGGGGCAGGCTGCAGGGGGGCAGGCAGGCTGCAGGGGGGCAGGCTGCAGGGCAGGCAGGCTGCAGGGGGGCAGGCAGGCTGCAGGGGGGCAGGCAGGCTGCAGGGGGGCAGGCTGCAGGGCAAGCAGGCTGCAGGGGGGCAGGCAGGCTGCAGGGGGGCAGGCTGCAGGGGGGCAGGCAGGCTGCAGGGGGGCAGGCTGCAGGGCAGGCAGGCTGCAGGGGGGCAGGCTGCAGGGCAGGCAGGCTGCAGGGGGGCAGGCAGGAAGCAGGTGGTGCAGGCAGGAGGTGGTGCAGGGCTGACCCACCACCTCCACAGACCCTACCTGACCTGGGTTAGGGCGTAGCCACCGAAGAAGGAGGACAGCACGATGCCGGTGAAAGCCTGCAGGGCAACACCACAGCCCCGTTCACCATCAATGCATGGGCTGTGCAGGCTCTGCTGCATGGCTCTGCTGCATGGCTCCGCTGCATGGCTCTGCTGCATGGCTCTGCTGCATGGCTCCGCTGCATGGCTCTGCTGCATGGCTCTGCTGCATGGCTCTGCTGCATGGCTCTGCTGCATGGCCAGGGTCCCCTGACATAAGACATGTTGCCTCAAATGGTAGTTTACACTGCGGCATATTGCCTTGATGGCCAGGCCAGGGGGAGGGGCTGCGTCGCCTTGTGTGCATGACTAGTATTAATTCAGTGTGGCTACATGCCTGGCTGCAGCCTGGCACTAGCTGGCCCAGTGTCGCCCTGTTCATTGCTTGATGGCACCAACCCAGACCCCACCGGCATGACGTGATATGCACTGCTCATCATCATTGCCCATCATTGCCATAGCCATCACTGCCATTGCCACCGTTCCGACTATCTTAGCATGGCAGACACGGCAGCCATGTGACCTTATCTTGCTTTCATTAACCCTGCATGTGGCCCCATTTTGCACTCTTTTTGAAGGTTGAGGTACCTGCCAAAGTGTGAGACGGAGTGCTTCCTGTTCCAGCCAATGTGTGTGTGACCTACTTTGTCCCAACCGAAGTGCTCCGCCATGGGCAGCACTGCGGTGGAAATGTTTGAGCGGTCAGCGTAGCAGATCACCACACTGACAGCACACAGCGCCACCAAGTACCTGAGCAGGGAGGGCACTCAGCAGTAACACCACAAGCATAGTCAGCAGCAGCAACAGCAGCAGCAGTGGCAGCAGGCATGGCTGTTGCTTCAGCTTTCAGAGTCATCACAGCGTTGCCTGAACTCCTATTACATAGCAGCAATAAAGTAATGGTGCTTTGCCATGTGTGCATGGGGGAGGGGAGGCAGGGAGGGAGGGGAGGCATGGAGGGCTGCAGTCAGCATTGAGGCGCAGTAGTATGTGCCCCCTTTGTTGAGCTGTCATCAGCTTACAATTAGTGCATGCAGGTCATGCCAACTCTACATCATAGCCCTCAGGTCAGGCAATAATGTAGGTGGTAGGCGGGCTCATGTGCCATGTGCACTGGGTTTACTCCACACAGCCCAATAACACTGTTTGAGTCGGGTCACTATTGCCCACTAGTGTAATCCCGCTAGTGGCTGCTAGTGGGTACTACTGATCCGGCTCAAATGGAGGCCCTAGTGAGGGACAAGGGGGCTGCTGTCAGCATTGGTCATATTGGTCACAGTCAGGGCACCAGGCAGCAGACAGAGGTGTGTGAGGCCAGAGGGGGAGGAGTGAGCCTTGTGATGCAAGCGGCCAACTTACTGCCATGAAGTATCCTTTGGGGAGCGCCCAGTCGTTCCACTGTGGTGCACCTCCTTGTCTGCTGCCTGCACTGGCTGTGGCTGCAACTGGCTGGCTGTGCTGCGGGCTGGTAGCAGCTGGGACACATCGATCTCCAGGCTGTCTCTGCGCCGTGGCTGAAGGAGAGGCGCCTTGCTGTCCAGGGAATTGCGCATGGGAGCCCTGAGAGCGAGTTGTGTGGATGAACTGGCGGTCAGCTGAGACGCCAGAGAGGCCCGGGCAGCGCCAGGTCGGGGCTCCAGAGCGTAAAATCGCGCTGCAAGTGGAGCGTAAAGGGTGCAATGGGTGGAGCTTGGTGGAGCGTGGAGCGTAAAGGGTGCAATGGCACACTACCTCTCGTGGTCACGCCCCAGCACAGCCACCGTCGAAACGCGCGGTTGTCGCAGGACACGGGGGACACGCGATAGCTGACAATGCTACTGCGCGCAAGCCATCCGAGCATAGAATCGCGCGATGAGCAGAGATATGAAGCGCCGTGCGTCTTTACCGCTTCACTCTGCAGCAACAGGATGCCAGGAATGGCGATGCCTGCGTCAAGAACCCTACAGCCTACCTGCGCATTGGTGCTGCTGGTGGGTGCTGGCTGGCTGACATTGCTGGCTAGAGATAAATAAAACGTAGAGATAAATAAATCAAACATCTCGCCAATTTGCCGATAGGCTCTAGTAGCTGAACTGCATGCAGCTGGCTAGCAGTACCTACAGGGCTGGGCATAAAGAGATACATAATCACAGATACGGTTTCTGTAGCATCTGTTATTGTATGATACATCCTTGCTCTTTAGCAGCACGTTTTCCATTGGAGTATGTGCACAGTAGCGATGCGCATCCGCAAGCCATCAAGCCCCAGGTTGTAAGGCGGGAGGAGAAAAATGCAGCTGCCCGGGACTAGGGCGCGACCGTGTTAATGTTAACGGTCGCACCCTACCCGGGATTTAATTCATCGCCGCGAGTCGTGGCAAACATGCACCCCGCGTTTCCAGCCTGGCTGATATCGATCACCAGTGATGGTCCGCCGAACTTCACAAGAGCTTAGCGGAGCTGCAGCCCCACACATGTGAACATCATTACCCTCCCACGCTGCTAGACCTCGTGTTATGGTGATCCCCGTTGACACCAATGCCGTTTGCAATAGGTGGATGAGCTTCACGCAGGAGCGGTAGCAGACCTGCATGCAAGGCCCTACTGTTGCGGACACTGTGACTATGGATAAGTGCACATCCACTATGTTCTTCACGTGAGGACCAGCATGGCTAGACCTATATCGAGCGATCATAGTTTGATGCTGAGGAATCGTATCAAGGCAGTGCAAGAGATGTACTCTAGGCGCACGAGGACAAACTGATGCATAATGCTGACGGTTACAACGATGTTGAAAAATCATTATCTGAAAGGCGGCTACATGATTGAATGCAAGGTCAATGAAATTTGTTGCGTGCATACTTGGTCATACCCACTCGCGACATTGCAACTTCCGGAGGTGGCTACTGACAACATGGCGCTGCAAGCAATGCGAATGCAAAAGCGTGAGAGTGTGTGTGTGCGTTTTTGTGTGAGTTCGTGTGTGCGGCTGATCTTGCTGTCAAGTCAAATAACCTCCCACACATTGTAACCCCCCTTGCGCTTTGGCCACCTGCAGTTCCACCAACATCGCGTAGGTCCATCATGGCGGACCCCGATCATGCACCATGCCAGATCATGGACCATGCCAGGTCACGCCACACCCTATGACACATTGTCACATGCATTACCCAGAGCTACTGTCATATGTGGTACCCTAGGGTGGCCGAGCAGCATGACGGCTGCCGGTTCAAGCTCAAGGCACGCCCCGTCACCCACCCCACCCCACAGCACCCACACCTGCCTGCCAACAGCGCCACACCATACGAGGCAGTCATTGAGGAGTGGCCTGACTGTCACCCAGCCCCATAGCCTGATTGAGCTCGACACCCTACACCCCGCACATTCAGCTGCAGCACACAGCTGCTGCAGCACGCAGCTGCCGCAGCTGCAGCACATTCAACTGCATGCAGCTTTACATCACGTGGGTTCCTCCCCTAGATGTGGGTGCCTGCAATGATGTCCCCCTTGTAGCATGGTCTACTGATGAGTTCATGGCACGAGACACGGGACCTGCATCCTGCACCCTAGGACCCAAGCACCTCACAGGCTAACATGCCAAGAAGGGAGGAGAAGGGAGAGGACTTCACTCTGCCCACCCCAGCCACCCACCACCCAGCCAGCCAGCACTCCATAGAGTTCCATGGGACTGTGCACACATGAGCATGCTGATAACAGGCGGACACATGGCAGAATGGGAGCAGGAGAGGACGGGTGAGAGGCAGTGACCGAGGGAGCAGTCACATACGAGGTGTGGCACACGAACAAATGCTTGCCTGCGCTTCCAGGTGTGCGAGCTGCTGCCCAAGCCTGGCAACACAGCAGCTGCCCCAACATCCATTGAATGCTGCTATCAGCGTTGCCGCAGTGCATGTCACCCCTGCCCAGCCTGCTACTGTATTCAGTTATTCAGTTATTAGTCTTATTGCCACCCAGGACCAGGGTAGCTGCATGCGGCAGCCATGCCATGCATGTCCATGTCGTGCGCGCCACAGGCCAGGCAGCCGGCCTGCCCCAGGCCCAAAACCTGAGAAGCCCCACATAGCCAGCCAACCAGCCAGCCAGCCAGCCCTGCTGCTGCCTGCAGCCTTGCTGCCTGTCACAGCAGCTGCCCTGCCCTGACCAAGATCCAGCACCAAGGTGGCTAAGTGAGCTGAGCAGGCAGCACGGCAGAGACCCAGTCAGCTATCAGACATAGTAATGCCCTGCCACGCTGGCTTCTGCAGGGCTGCCGGCTTTAAGGGGGGCCTGCACCCTCCAGCAGCACCTTGTGAGGAAGCGGGTAAGAGGCTGCAGGAAGAGCAGCCGGCAGTGGCTGAGCCACAGGCCGCATCACATGAGGGGCTGGAAGCAGACTGCCAGTCTGGCTCAGCCCTTCCCTTAACCCACTACTCCTACTCCCCTCCAGCAGCAGTGGCAGCCAGGGGAATGGGCAGCCAGCCTGCACGTGTTGGCTGCTGCATTGGCTACCACTCTTGATGAGATGGTTAGGCTGTAACAGGGGCAGCCTTCATGCTGGCTGCTGACTGAGGCACGGGCGAAGCTGGTGATGTAGATCCCAGACCCCACGCTCACTGCTTCAGCTGCCACCTCCATCCGCACACCCAGCCTGCTTCCCCACCTACTCTAGGCCATGGCGCTGAAGACCATCAGGTCATCCAGGTCGCCTAGCAGCCCCCCACTGAACATGCGGTTGCTGCTCAGCCCCAGCTCCTGGTGTGTTTCAAAGCGCATGCTGTGGTCTGCATGCCCGCATGGAAGGCCCAGCCCTTGTCGCCCTGGCCCCTCACATGCAGCGTCCCATGCAGCATCCATGCCCATGTCGTCCATGTTGAGCAGTGGTGGGAGCCCCGCCCCACCGCCTGCCCCGTGTCCGGCCAGCCACCCTGAGGCTTGCAGGTTGCTGCTGCTGAAGCAGTTGTTGGCGGGCAAGCCACCCCGGGTGCCCGTGCTGCACTGAGCATGGGGGCTGCTGGCCCAGGGGCTGCTGCCAGAAGGGTGCTGGAACAGATCCTCTGTGTCTGATTGGGCTGCAGCAGCAGCAGCAGTTGCCTGGGCAGCAGCCGCAGCAGCCGCCTGGGCAGCAGCAGCAGCAGCAGGTGCTGCCCTGGCACTGCCTGGGGGTAGGCTGGCGGGATTAGGAGTGTGGTCAGGTGAGAGGGCAGGGGGTGCGGCTCCGCCATCAGCGGTGGCTGCAGCGCCAGCACTCCTTCCCGGCTTGTCTGCCCCCCTGCCGCTGCTGCTATCCAGGCTTTGGAACGCCCCCATCATGGCAGCAGCAGTGGTGAGGGTGGTGGCAGGGCTGCTGGCAGCTGCTGAGAAGGTGCGGCCTAGGCCCAGGTCACCCCAGCCAAACACCTCGTCCACATCCTCCATGTTGCTCAGGGTGCTGCTGGTGACGCCCTCCAGCTGCACAGGGTAGGCATGAGGTGGTGTGAGGTGGTGCAGTGGGGTGTGAGGGGGTGTGAGGGGGTGTTGACATCGGGATGAGGCAGCAGCAGCAGCAGCAATGTGTAACAGGGCCAGCTGCATGGGAGGACCACGAGTGGGGTTGGAGCTGAAGTAAGGAAGTGGTGGTGGGAAGGGGAGAAGGAGAGGAGGGGAGGAGCAGAAGAGGAGAAGAAGGGGGGAAGGGATAGGAGGGGAGGAGGGAAGGAGGGGAGGGTGGGAGCAGGGTGGGAGGGGAGGAGGGGAGGAGGGGAGGAGGGGAGGAGGGGAGGAGGGGAGGAGGGGAGGAAGGGGGAAAGGATTAGGAGGGGAGGAGGGAAGGACTTGACAAAGGCCCTACCCCATGTCACTACCAATGAGCAGCCAGGGTCAGCATCAGGGTGAACACCAGGCCTCAGGGCCAGGGGGGCTGACCTGAGCACACGATGCCGCCTGCAGGTGCGGGTACTGGCCCACCAGATCCCTCACAAAGCTTTGCATGTGCCCCAGTGCAGTCAGCGCCTCCTGCCGAGCCTCCTCAGCCGCCTTGGTGCGGGACAGCAGGACCTGAGGGCACGGCAGCAGTGCTGGGGGTCAGGTCAGGTCAGGTCGGGTCGGGTCAGGTCAGGTCAGGTCGGGTCGGGTCAGGTCAGGTTGGGTCAAGTCGGGTCAGGCAGCGAACCCTGACCAACCTGGTGGACTGCCGACAGCGCCGCCTCAGCAGCCGTGACCTCAGCTGCTGCCCGGGTGACCCCCTCCCCAGCCGCCTGCAGAGCCTGCATAGCCAGGTCAGGAGCAACAGCAGGCAACTCATGCAGGCTCTTTACATGGGAAGGCACCTCATTCAGGCACACCCTGTCCCCCATCCTAGCACATGAAGTGAAGACCCTTGGTTCTTGATGTAGTTGCTGCTCGACCGCCAGTGGTGGTGGCAAGTGGGTGACCTGCTGCCCCGCCTGTTGCCCTGACTGCTGCCCCACCTGCTGCCCAGCCAGCTAATCAGCCTTCTGGCCCGCCTGATCCCCCACCTCTTGCCCTGACTGCTGCCCGGCCTGCTCCTCCTGCCTGCTACCCCCTCCTGTTGCGTGTTCGCCCACTTGGCACCCACCTCCAAGACATCAGGCGGCAACTTTTCCCTGACCGCATTGAACTGGGCCAGAGCCTCAGCCACCCCTGACAGATCAGCTGTCTGCGCTTCTGCAGCGCCAGCGATGCTGGTCAGTCCAGACACCCCCTGCTCCCTCCCTGCTGCTGTCACTGCCCCGCTGACCTGCTGGCTGCCTTCATGCTTGACTGGCAGGAGCGCGGCAACAGGAGCAGCTGTGGCAACAGCAGGTGCCGCCGCCGCAGCCAGTGCGGGGGCTGGCTTGCGTCCACTGCAAGCGATGGCCTCAAATCTCCATGGTTCGAGCTTTGGGGTGGGAGCAGGCAACATGCCCTCTGCAGCTGGTTTGGGAGGAGTGGCGGAGGCGAGGGCATGGGCGGCTGGGGGTGGGGGTGGGGCGGCCAGGGCCGTGTCCAGGTAGTGCGGGGCGCTTGGCTCCTCCCGCCTGCGCTTCAGAGGGCTAGCCACTGACCCCAGCAGCCCACTTGGCTGGGCGTGCCCCGCTGGGTGGGGGGCTGCCTGGCCAGCCCCGCCTGACCCCCCTGCCCCTGTGCTGCTGCTGTCGGCCCATACAGGCCCTGGTGAGGGCGCCTCAAAGGCCAAGCAGAGGTCGGTGCCAGTGCCCGGGGAAGGACTGGCAGCCAGGGTTTGGTGGGAGGAGGTGGTGGGTGGGTGGGCGGAGGCGCGATGGCCTTGGGTCAGAGGGGTGGTGATGTCGCAGTCTGACAAGGAGGAGTGGTTGGGGGAGTGGGCTGCTAGGCCTGCTGGGAGGGGGGAGGAGGGGGGAGGGGAGGGGGGACCAGGCAGGTCAGGGGTGCGGGTGCAGGGTGCCAGGGCTGGATGACTGGCCTCCAGCGTTGTGTGGCCTGCTGCCTGGGCCATGCCCTGCGCCTCCTGGCTACAGGCAACTGGGTGAACAGGGTGGGTGCCTGGCTGGGAGGGGGAGGGGTGTGTGCAGGAAGGTGCCTGGAAGCTGCCTGTTCGTGCGTACTCAGCAGTGCGGCTAGCAGCCATGCGCGCAGCCTGCCGCATGGGGCGTCTGCTTTGGCTAGCATGCCCATGTGGGCTGGTGCACACCTCAGGCACCTGCCCAGCAGCTTCTGAAGTGCCCACAGCCTGGCTGGCTGCCAGGTGGGCAGCAGGGGTGCTGGGGGTTGCATGCATGGCAGTGAAACAGGATGATAGGAGGGAGGACTGGGTGGGCAGAGGTGAAGCCAGGACCAGGGCCGGGGCAGGGCTGGCAGCAGCGCTCTGCACCAACAGCTGCACGTCTGCTGCTGTGCTGCCACCTGCTCCTGCAGCTGCAGCTGCGCAGGGCATCAGGCAGTCCAGTGAGAACGAGAGGGTCATGGGGTCGCCACCAGGGGCAGTAGCTAGAGCCAGGGGGGTCGCCCCAGGCGCTGCTGCTGCTGCTGCTGTGGAGGGGGTGTGAGGGTGCAGGGGGAGCATCAGCACGGCAGGGGGGGTACCCAGCTGGGGTGGCCCTGGGTCTACTAAAGTCAGCACCCCCCCCTCTGCCCCCTCACCAGCCCCTGACGCAGGTATGGTCAGGGTTGTCAGGGGCGGCATCACGGCCAGGCTGCCCGCCCCTGACCCTGACCCTGCGCTTGCTCCCTGTCGGCCGCGTGCAGAGGAGCGAGTGCTTCCCCGCCTGCTAGGCAGCTGCTGCTGCTGCTGCTCCTGGACAGCCCGGGCGGCAGAGCGGTGCTGGGTGTCATAGCCCTGGGCGACGCGGCGGTCATGAGCTGAGGCGCCGCCCTGCTTGCCTGCTCGCTGCTGGGCACGCCCGTATCTCACCCCGCAGGCGTTACACAGCGTCTTGGGGCCTGTGAGCAGCAGGGTCAAGGGCATTGGGTGAGGGGGCAGCAGGAGCAAAGGGGGGCGGGCAGGGCAGCAGGTCGAGGGACAGGAACAGAGTCCCAGCCCTGAGCCCAGGCAGGGCCTTAGCAATGAGGAAAGGGCAGGGGCAGGCAGGCCTTCCATCCACCTGTGCTTCCCATCTCCTCACTCTCCCCTGCCACGCCACCCCTCCTCATCTCCCCCTCTCCTTCTCCTCCCCCTCTCTAACACCCAGTAGCACCCCCCCACCCCCCACCCACCCACCCATAGGTCCCTCTCTCCACTGCGGTGTGGTGGTGACGCCACACTGCATGCAGCTGCGCCCACCATGGGGCAGCGCCGCTGCTGCTGCTGCCCCTCCTGCAGGAACCCTGCTGCTCAGTGGAGCAGCACCTGGACCCACCAGGGCAGCAGGCAGGCCAGCAGAGGAAGCTGCAGCAGGCCCCCCTGGCCTGGTAGGGACGGCCCACTGGGCACCTAGCTCGGCTGGGGAGGTGGTGTGACATGTCACACCCACCTCACCTCCCACTGCTGCTGTCTGCTGCTGGCGGCGACGGGTGGCTGGGGGGCTACCCAGTTGTGTTTGAGGGGGCGGGGGGGTGCCAGTGCGAGCAGAAGTGGCTAGCTGCAGGGCAGGGGGGCCCAGGGGGTGGGAGGTGGTGGTCAGGGAGGGGGTCAGGCTGCTGCTGCCAGCCCCCACCAAAGAGTGGCGAGCCAGGGGCCTGGCCAGGCTGCCTGACGCCGCCCAATCCAGGTACGGCAGTGGGGGGCTGCTGCTGAGCATGCCACTGTGCCCTTGCCCCTGGCCCTGGCCTACTGCATGACTAGCTAGGTAGGAACCCTGGGTCAGGGTCATGGACATGGACAGGTCGTCCAGGAATACCATGCCACTGCCCGCACCAGGGCCAGTCTCTGCTCTGCTGGTGATGGAAGGGCTAGCCAGCCCCAAGCTGTCCCTGGCCAGCCCAGTGCCGCCTGAGCGCAGCCCCGCCCCTGTCCCTGCCTCCACGCTGCCCACCGCACCCTGAGGGGTGTGGGTGACGCTGCCTGGAGCCTGTCCTGCCTGGCTCTGAGCTGCATCAGCCTGCACCCACCCCGCTGATGCGCCCCCTGCTGACGCCCCACCCGCCAGCATGCGGCCCTCAGGGCCAGCCTCAGTGCAACACCCTGCTGCCCCTGCAGCTGAGGGAGGGGGCGCCGCCACAGCGGAGCTGGCAGCGGTGGTCTGGGGGGCGCTGCTGTGCTGGACGGTGAGGGCAGGCAGCTGTGAGGATGGCAGCAGGCAGGACATGCGGGTGCGCTTGGAAGTGGCAGCAGCAATGGAGGCGGGGAGGGGGCGGCTGGCAGGGGCCAGGGGCGTGCTGGCACCAGTGGCTGAGGTGGCATCCTCTGAGTCACACCCAGAGCCAGCGTCGTCGGAAAAGAGTGAGGCAGGGGGGTGGGTGGACATGGCATCCGTGGCCAAGTGGGTGCTGCAGGTCTTTGCTGGCCCTGGGTGCAAAGCCAGGACAGGCAGCGGGCAGGGCAGGGGTCCGGTCCAGGTGGTAAGGCAAGGCTAAGGGGGATACTGGTGCTAGGGAGCATGGGGGGGTGGGCACTCTAGACCTCTGTTGGCAAGAGTGGCTGGCCTGTTTCAGGGACTTCAAATTCGCTGAGCCCGCATGACACGGCCATGTTCACCTTGGTGAATTGCTAGAGCCACTTCTGATGCTGCCCTTGTGCCTGCCACTGTCTATGGCAGCTGCACTGCTGTCAGCTGCAGGAACCTGTGTTGCTTTTCTGTCAGTTGAAGACAGCAGACTCGTCTCATCCTGGTCCTGCTACTGTCACTGTGCTTGGTCATAGGGAAGCAATGGCTATATATGTGCAATCAAGCTCAAGAAGGGCAAGCCGTCATTGACATACCCAGCACAGAGCGGCTGGGAGGTGGGTGTGTCTGACCCCTCACCTCCAAATTCCTGGTACGGCTCAAAGGAGCCAGTGCTCTGGCGGAAAACACCCCGGCAGAAGAACCACACGTCATCAGGACCCAGTACCCTGGCAGCCTCGTTCGCCGCCTGCAAACCATTGGCTAACATGTCATTCTCTCGCCATGACGTATAGAACTGCAGCGAGCAATGGCAGCCTCTTCTTCATCGGCGCATCGTGTTATGCGGGCCCACCTGCTCGTAGTTTGGCGCCTTAAATACTGTGCATTTGGAAGCGATGCATCCAATGGGGTTTACGTCCGTCTCTTCCAACTGCGAATGAATGTATGGCGAAGCTGCGAGTTGGACAGTGGTTCTTAGTGCGGTAACTGTTCGCAGAAAACCTGCCTCAAGCACTTCGTGCTCCTTCTCCGTCCATCCCTGGTAGCGAGCCTCCAAGTTTGTCAGCCGCTCGTACCATTGAATCTGCATTTGACACACGCTGCCGGGAGGTCAGTTTCCCAGCGCACAGGTTCGTGTGCTGAGCGAGCGCCACCCGTCTTGCCTGTATGCAGTGTGGGTCCACTTGACTGACGCTGCTGTCGCTGAAGCAGGAGACTAAGCGCCCTACAAATGGCGCGGTAGATGCATTTTCCGGGTGCAGACAAACGGCATCCCCTGCGCACAGGCCGAGGCGTCATGTGAGGGCTGCTACTAATGCCGTGCCATCGAGTGCCCCGGCGGGACTGACGCACCAACTCGGTATTCGCGGTCCTCCAGGCGGAAACTGTCGTAGTATTGTCGATTCCCTTGTCTGCGGCACTCCGAGCCCCAGCGAAATACCTGGAGAACGGCGTCGGACATGCTTTCACGGGGCAATGCGCACGGCAAGACGTTAGGACAATGACGTCGGCACGAACAAGAAAGAGAAAGCACAGCACAAACAGCACAAACACCAACCAAAATTACCTGCCAAAACAATCTCATGCATGTTAACAATATCTTCACTCCGGACGGGTTGTACGGAGACGGCCGCACTACCTGCCTTCAGCACAGAAGCACCAAGTTTTAACCCCTACAGCCCTCATGCAACACCAAAATAAAGCATGAGTTGCAATCAAACACAGGCTGCGAGATCGCTGTTGTAAAGGCTACTGACAGTGTGCCTAGTGCCCACTTCAGCTCAGCCTTCTGGTGTGTGTGCCTCCAGGTCTACTACTAGCAAGAGCCCTACCCTACTCTATAGCTCTCACTCACACACATCCCCTTTGTGAGGGGTTTGGTATCTTGTTTTCTTTGGTTGTCTTGCTCCTGCTGGCTACCGCTGCCACTTGCGCCGCCACTTGCGCAACAGGGCCTTGTCAGGCATGTACACCCACTCTTGGCCTGGCTTGCCTCGCTTTGGCATGGCTGGGCGGCCGTCCCAGTAGCACAGCTCAGTGGGGCGTGGCCCTGGGCCAACTGCGCAGCGGCGGATGTTCAGCGCGGCTGAGACGTCCCGGTCATAGAACCTGCACATGGGTGTGGGAGATGCATGAAGTCAAGTCATGTGCCATGTCATGTGTCATTTCATGTGGGATATGTTGCAGCCATGCAGTGTCTGGTCAGTGCTTACCTGATGTTGTGGCCTGTTGAGCTCATCAAGCCCCTGACTTGGGAGCGCTTCGCCTTGCTGTACACTGGCCGCAGCCACCTGCATGGACACATGGGGCAATACACCTTTGTAAAATGCATTCCTTACTTTCCCAATCTTGACCCTACCCAGCCGCCTGGACTCCACCACCTCCCAACACTACCCTGACCCAACGACCATCACCCACTAACCCTCTCACCTGAAGGACTCTGGCGGCTGTCCTGGGAGGGCCTCACTGGGGCTGCTGTAGGCTGAGCTGACCCGGCTGGTGCGGAACTCCTCCACCAGCACCACATGCCTTGCCCCGAACTGCTTCACTGCCTCCTTCCGCATCTGGCTGACTGGGGCACCCCTGCAGCCAACGCTGCCGCTGCCGCTGAAGCTAGCTGCCCCATAGGCCAGGGCCAGGATGCGGTCCGGCCACAGCTTCTGTGCCTGCTTCTTGACCTGCATCCACACATGGTACAGCACACAGTGGCACACATGTGTAAGGTCAGGTAGCAGCAGCAACAGAGGCAGCAACAGCAGCAGCTGGCCAGGTGAGTTGACTGTGGTTGGTTGCTGCCTAGCTCGTGGCTAGCTGCTACTGGGCCTTACCTTGGCCTAGAACGAAGCCACCACGCGCATCTTGCCACAGTACAGCCTGAACTTGGCGTTGGCCCAGCGCTCCTTTGAGACCTCGGCCCACATGGCATCGTACGTCGCCAGGACTGTGTCGGCGAACCGCCGGTACGAGGCCAGCGAGCTGGGCTTGCTGCTGACCCGCGACAGGGCTGTGAGCTGCGGCTTCACCTTGGCCAGCCACGTCTTGGTCGCCTTGGCCTGCCGCGTAATGCCGCTGTCCCGGTAGTACTGACCGGCTGTAAGCTTCCAGTTCCGCACGGACACCACTGTGCCGGCAGCGCTGCGCTCCTCGTGCGCCACAGTGGCCATATTGGTTTTGCCTGGGTCCACGCCAAGCCACTCCGCGTGAAGATGGGCCAGTGGGTTGACTGCGCCCAAGCCCTTGCCCATCAGCGGCAGCTCTGCGGGTGGACCTGCGGGCTTGGGCCGCAGGAACATCACGCTGATGGCGACTCCATCGGTGTGCACGATTTGCGCGAAGTTGTGCTTGGGGCTAGCGAGTCTCTGGCGGCGAGGGTCAGGCAGCAATGCATCCCATCGGTTGGCTACCTGCAGCATAAACACATACAAGGCACCTAGCTTGTGTAGGCAGCACACATGGCAGGCACAAGGCAGTTAACAGCACACATGGCAGCTGACTGAGCACCCGAGGACTGGCTAGCACCTGACTGCAAGGAGCACTCACGTGGCTGTCTTTGGGCCCTGCAATGAAGTTGCCCGGCACCGCTGGGTCAGGTAGGGCACCGTTCCTGAACTTCTTCAAGGAGGTGACCCCCTCCTCCGTCAGCACCCCAAGCATGCCGGCGTCATGCATCATGCCGTATAGGCCCCTGGTGTCGATGAAGACATGCCGAGCCTGGCACTTGCTGGTGGGGGTGAGGGCATAGGGTGTGGGTGGGCGGGGGGGCCTTGGCAGCAGCCCTGGGTTAGTGAGCTCAGCCTGTTGCCAGGGCACCATGTCCAGCTGCCAGCCTGCCATGGCTGCCTCCATCTCTCTGGTGGTGTGCACCGCGTGGCGCAACAGCCGGCCCCTGTTGGCTGGATCCTCCAACCAGGCATCATCCACCTTCTCCCCCTCCTCCAGCCCCAGCAGGCCCTGTTGCAAAGCTACCTCAGCCTGCATGGCTGGAGTCGGCACCACCCCACCCTGATCCAGCAGCCAGCTGACGTCCAGCCCACACACCATCCGGCGCACATAGGTGCACTCCCGCTTTGACCAGGCTGGCAGGTGCCCACAACCCACCCCCCAGAATCCAAATCTGCGCCGGTGTTCCTCAGTGCCCACCAGGACGTTAGCCCCAGCCAGGGACACTGACTTCTTGAGCCTGCCAGCGAATAGCAGCGTGAGCATGTTGCTGAAGGCTGTCTCCAACTGCTTCCCGACGTGGTCCACCATGTTGGTGTCAGAGAGGTGGCGGGGGATTGCTGCGAGGCGTGCACGGAGGTCGGGGTGCACCTGACAAAACAATCTCATGCATGTTAACAATATCTTCACTCCGGACGGGCTGTACGTAGGGCATAGCCAAGCGTAGGGCATAGCCAAGCTGTACGGAGACGGCCGCATTAGCTGCTTTCACCTTTGCGGCATTTGCTTATGGCTACATTACACAGCTCTACTCCTGGCCTGGCCTGGCCTGGCCTGGCCTGGCTTAGTCCTGGCCCTGGTCGTGGCGCTGTGAAACTCCCTTACTCAGCCCCGGTTCCTGTACCGTGGTTGTCAATCGCACAGTCAGTCGCGCTGAAGATCCGTTGCTGTGCAGTTTGACTAGGGCCATGTCTCACTGTAACCCGATCCTACCTTCGTGTGCGCCGACCCAAATGATGTATTCGGCGAAAAGCGTACATATGAGTAGGTTTCATCCACCCCGTCTAGGTGCCCTGCACGCCCGGCAGGCATCGCGTTGGGTGTTGGCCGGACATTCCATTTGTGCACAAACGACCCACTACGCTGTGAGTAGATGGGTCAGAGGGATATGGCTCACCTTCACAAGGAGACCGGTCTCGCCGCTGTGATTTGTTCGCGGGCATATGTAGCAGTACGCAAGCAAAGACTCCAATGGCTTGCGCTGATGTTCAGATAACGCGGATTAACTTACAGACAAACGCTATCGAAAACGTTCAGTATTGCGAGAGTATTTGCATGCATCTCACCAAACCCATGTTGGGGGCGCCTGACGGCGAGGCCGATATTCACTTCACCTGTTGCCCGACCCTTGGGACCCTAGCGCCATCGCCATAGACCCTACTGCCTGATCCTTGCGACAAGGCTAGCGCCTGGAGGAGACATGACTGACATGCGCTGGAACAAGCTGACATCCAACTCCCAGGGGGCCTTGGCACACACTACTGTGCCACGGGCTGCTGCTGCTGAGCCTTAGGGGACCGGTCTCGCAGCTGATTGTAGCCCAGACCAGGGTCCTCCTTGCCCTCGGCGGCCAACTGTCTCTGTCCACCAGCACCGCAGCTTGCATAAGTGCCGTTTACCCCGCGCAGTATGCTGCATGTCCAACTGCACATTTCAGCGCTTCTCATCCATGACCCAAGGTCACACTGCATCGCGCCATGCGGGAGCATCAACCACTGCATCAGACATGGGACACCTTGCCCACCCTCCCTTGGCAGTGACCCTTGGCAGTGACATCCCATGACAACGTGGAACACCACTGAAGACCTTGGACTGGCAAAGCAGGCAAAGCGAGGGAGTGGGCTGTGCCTGGTTGGCGTCGGTGGTGACGCGGGCAGGGCTGGCGCGGGCTATGCTGAACTGCCCACCCTGTCGTGCCTGGTGGTCGTGCCTGCCCCTGCTCCTATACCAGACGCAGGGGGCTCATTATGTGTACAAGGGGGTTGCATGAGAGCAGGGCCCAGGCCCAGGCAGAGCCCAGGCCCGTGACAGCTGCTGCTCCTTCCACTCTACAGCAGCCCTGTAGCAGGCTTGTGCATTGCAGCGGTGGCGGGCCCTGTGCATGCCTCACCCCTTAGGCTGCCGCATGCACTGATGGGCCCCTGCAACTTCCACTCTACAGCCCCAAGCCCCTCAAGCGCAACACAGGGGTGGGCAGGAAGGCGACTGACGCTGACTGCTGCTGGCAGCTACCGCCACATGCCCAGGGCCCTCTTCAGGGCCACCCCTCACACCAGCCTCTCTGGGCTTCAAACCTCACCACCACCCAATCCCACCCCACCACCCCAGCCTCACCCTACCCCACCCTACCCATGCGGTACAGTTGCGGTCACAGTTGCTGCCATGCCACGTAGTGAGCCACAACCCAGATGCTTGTACGCTACAGCAGCCCTGTAGCAGGCTTGTGCGTTGCAGCGGTGGCGGGCACTGTGCATGCCTCACCCCTTAGGCTGCCGCATGCACTGATGAGGTGTGGGGTGGGGGGGGCAGGTGGGGGCCTGAGGCTGGGTCAGAGGCGGAAGGCAGCTGCAGCTCCCCTTGCTCGCCTAAGGGGGCCGGGGGGGACTCTGGGGCACAGGCTGGGGGGCCAGAGGGGGCAGGCGGCGACAGCAACAGCGGCTGAGCTACCCCTCCCTCCCCAGCCTCCACTCGCCCCCCTGCTGCCCTCCCCTGCCCCTCCCCTACCCCTTGCTGCTCACTGGCTGAGGGGGTAGGGGTGCCCTGGCCTTGTGGGCCTGAGAAACCTCCATGTGCATGCAGCCCATGCAGCTGGGCAGCGCCTACACTTTGCCCTGCCGTCGCTGTGGCCCACCCCGCTGACCCTGCCTGTGCCCCTGCCCCAGCCTGTGACCTCCCCTGAGCCCCAGCACCTGAGGGGCCCCCTGCAGGGTCACCTGCCTGGCTGGAGTCCTGAGAGGGGGGTGGGGGCGTGCCTGCCCGCCCTGCTGCTGCCCGCCCTGCTGCTGCCCGTCCTGCTGCCTGCACGCCCAGGCTGTGCTCCTCACTGCTCGGCGCTGAGGGCGGCAACAACAAGGGGGAGGGCAGAGCACCCACCCCCACGGTTGGTTGGGCGGGGGCTGGGGTGGGAGGGGGCTGGTGTTGGTTGGAGGGGGTTAGGCGGTGGTTGGAGGCAGGCACTGCGGCAGGTAGTGCAGGCGTGCCCTCTGCAGCTGCCCCCCCACCTGCCTGCTGCACTGGCTGCGTAGCACTGGCTTCTTGTGAGGTAACAGCTGGGGGGGCTGCGGGCCCTGGTGAGGCTGGGGGGTCACAGCTGGGGGTGGGGGCGGCTGCAGGATTGGCTGTCTGGGCGGGTGCAGAAAGCAATGCAGCCCCAGTGGCAGCTGAGGCGGCGGCTGGTGTGGGCTGGTGCTGGGCCAGCAGCTGGGCCAGGTGCTCCCGCAGCCGCGCAGCTGCTGCTGCAGCCTCTGCCTTGGCATGCGCCGCAGCTTCCTGGCGGGCTGTGTACACCTGGACCAGCAGCAGCAGCGGCAGCAGCAGCAGCAGCCCTAGGTGGGTGCCAGCAGTGACTCAGGCAGCGGCAGCCAGAACCCCCTGGTTGACCCTCCACACTGTCCCCTTGCCTTCATCCCCACCCTCCTACAAGCCTCCCCCCACCACTCCTCCCTGGGACACACACCCCGAAACTCGAGCACACACTGTTGCAACACAGGTGGTGTCGGCGCATGCATCCCCATGACTGGCCCTGCATAAATCCCTACAGGATTCCTGGGGTTCCTCTTCCCTCTAGACTCAGATGCCTGTAACTCTACTTAGGAATGACATGCAGATGACAAAGAAGAGGAAAAGATGGGTCGGGGTTCCGCGCCCCTCTCCCTCCCCTCCCCCTCACCTGATGCACGGCAGTGACAGCGGCCTCTGCTGCGGCTGCCTCCCTGCCCGCAGCCTCCATCATGACCCGCACCTCACCCAGCTTGGCCACCGCCTCCTCAGGCAGGCTCCCTGGGCAGGGCAGGAGACAGCACAGCCAGCAAGGCCAGGCAGGCTGGGCTGGGCAAGAGGGGTGCGGCGGCAGGAGGGAGGTGAGGAGGTGCTGAGCAGGTCAGGAGGAGGGCAGGGGAGCAGGGCAGAGGGGAGAAGGGCAGAAGGGACGAAGCGGGGTGGGAAGGGAGACAAGGTGATGGGAGTCTTGATGTCAAGGAGGGGAGGAGGGGGTGAGGGGAGGAGGGGAGGAGGGGGTGAGGGGGTGAGGGGGTGAGGGGGTGAGGAGGTGAGGGGGTGAGGGGGTGAGGGGGTGAGGGGGTGAGGGGGTGAGGGGGTGAGGGGGTGAGGGGGTGAGGGGGTGAGGGGGTGAGGGGGTGAGGGCGTGAGGGGGGGAGGGGGGGAGGGGGGGAGGGGGTGAGGGAAGGAGGGGGTGAGGGGAGGAGGGGAGGAGGGGGTGAGGGAAGGAGGGGGTGAGGGGAGGAGGGGAGGAGGGGGTGAGGGAAGGAGGGGGTGAGGGAAGGAGGGGGTGAGGGGAGGAGGGGAGGAGGGGAGGAGGAGGAGGGGGGTGAGGAGGAGGAGGAGGGGGGTGAGGAGGAGGAAGGGGGTGAGGGTGAGGAGGGGGTTAAGGGGGAGGAGGGGGTCCAGGGTGCGCACCAGGGGGCAGTGAGTCCAGGGTGGAGAACAGCGCCATGCCCTCCAGCAGGCCCCCCACAGCGGGTGTGTGGCGCAGGGCATGCAGAGCCAGCAGCTGGTAAGGGCTGGGGCTGTGAGAGGAGGCGGCAGAGGGACCTGCAGGGCAGGGGAGCAGGCACCCCCGCCTGAGTATGAGTCAGAGCATTACACAGGAAGGGGCCAGTAGTGGATGGAACTTGACATCCAGGGCCCATTATTCGCATTCAGGGCCCATTATTCGCATTCAGGGCCCATTATTCGCATTCAGGGCCCACTTTTCGCGTCCAGGGCCTATGTTAGCATTCAGGGCCCATGCCCAAGGCATGGACACCGGAGCAGGCACCAGAGCAGGCACCCCCCCCTCAATAAGAGTCAGAGCCATACAAGGCATCGGCACCCGGAGCAGCCCATGGCTGAGGGTTGACAAAGGGGGCTGGCCTTCCCATCTGCCCCCTGCCCCTGGGACCTATGGATGCATTTGACCTGGCCTGGCTTCATGCACTTCCACCCCTCACACCACACCCCACTCGAGAGTGGGTTTTTACAAGTGTTGGTGACATATTGCATGATGGCTTCATGTGCTTCTCATCGTTTCACACCTCACACCATACTCCGAAGCAGGGCATATCACCGCCTTGACCATGACCCCAGACCATGACCCCAGCGCCCAGAGCAGCACATACAGTGCCCCTGTGAGGTCATGCGATGCGTGTGATGAAAGAATGGTCCTAAGTAATCTTCGTGTGATAATGTTGGCAATGACTCAGACCCATACATGTCACACTGCCTCCGACACTTTCAGCACGGCTGAAGGCAGCACAGCTCTGGCTGCTCTGGCTGCCCTAGCCAACTAATCCAACAACCACTCACGTGCCAGGACAGCAGCAGGGTCCTTGGACAGGGAGCGGAGTGTGAGGGAGGGGGCGGGCCAAGCTAGGGGGGCAGGCGCCAGGGCAGCCAGGGGCCCCTGGCCACCACCTACAAGAGGGGACTCTACAGCAGCAGCAGCAGGGGCAGCAGGCAGCAGCAGCAGCAGCAGCAGGTCAGGGCAGCAGCCAGCAGCAGCAGCAGCAGGTCAGGGCAGCAGCCAGCAGCAGCAGCAGGCAGGTCAGGGCAGCAGCCAGCAGCGGCAGCAGCAGGTCAGGGCAGCAGCCAGCAGCAGCAGGCAGGTCAGGGCAGCAGCCAGCAGCAGCCAGCAGGGTCAGGCAGGGGCAGCAGCAGCAGCAGCAGGCAGGGCAGCAGCAGCAGCAGCAGCAGGGTCAGGCAGGGCAGCAGCAGCAGCCAGCAGCAGGGTCAGGGCAGCAGCCAGCAGCAGGCAGCAGGGTCAGGAGGGGCAGCAGCAGCAGGTCAGGCAGGGGCAGCAGCAGCAGGGTCAGGAGGCAGCAGCAGCAGCAGCAGCAGGTCAGGGCAGCAGCCAGGCAGCAGCAGCAGCAGGTCAGGGGGGCAGCAGCAGCAGCCAGCAGCAGGGTCAGGGCAGCAGCCAGCAGCAGCCAGCAGCAGGGTCAGGGCAGCAGCGCAGCAGCAGCAGCAGCAGGTCAGGGCAGCAGCGCAGCAGCAGCCAGCAGCAGGCAGGGTCAGGAGCAGCAGCAGCAGCCAGCAGCAGGTCAGGGCAGCAGCCAGCAGCAGCAGCAGGGTCAGGGCAGAGTCAGCAGCAGCAGCAGCAGCAGGTCAGGGCAGGCAGCAGCAGCCAGCAGCAGGTCAGGGCAGCAGCCAGCAGCAGCCAGCAGCAGGGTCAGGGCAGCAGCGCAGCAGCAGCAGCAGCAGGTCAGGGCAGCAGCAGCAGCAGCCAGCAGCAGGTCAGGGCAGCAGCCAGCAGCAGCAGCAGCAGCAGGTCAGGGCAGCAGCGCAGCAGCCAGCAGCAGGTCAGGGCAGCAGCCAGCAGCAGCCAGCAGCGAGGTCAGGAGGCAGCAGCAGCAGCAGCAGCAGGCAGGGCAGCAGCAGCAGCGCAGCAGCAGGTCAGGCAGGCAGCAGCAGCAGCAGCAGCAGGTCAGGGCAGCAGCCAGCAGCGCAGCAGCAGGTCAGGGCAGGCAGCAGCAGCAGCAGCAGCAGGTCAGGGCAGCAGCCAGCAGCGCAGCAGCAGGTCAGGCAGGGCAGCAGCAGCAGCAGCAGCAGGTCAGGGCAGCAGCCAGCAGCAGCCAGCAGGCAGGGTCAGGAGCAGCAGCAGCGCAGCAGCAGGTCAGGGCAGCAGCAGCAGGGCAGCAGGCAGCAGCAGCAGGTCAGGGCAGCAGCCAGCAGCAGCAGCAGCAGGGTCAGGGCAGCAGCCAGCAGCAGCCAGCAGCAGGTCAGGGCAGCAGCCAGCAGCAGCCAGGCAGCAGGTCAGGGCAGCAGCAGCAGCAGCCAGCAGCAGGTCAGGGCAGCAGCCAGCAGCAGCGCAGCAGCAGGTCAGGGCAGCAGCGCAGCAGCCAGCAGCAGGTCAGGGCAGCAGCCAGCAGCAGCCAGCAGCAGGTCAGGGCAGCAGCGCAGCAGCCAGCAGCAGGTCAGGGCAGCAGCCAGCAGCAGCCAGCAGCAGGGTCAGGGCAGCAGCCAGCAGCAGCAGGCAGGTCAGGGCAGCAGCCAGCAGCGGCAGCAGCAGGTCAGGGCAGCAGCCAGCAGCAGCAGCAGCAGCAGGTCAGGGCAGCAGCCAGCAGCGCAGCAGCAGGTCAGGGCAGCAGCCAGCAGCAGCCAGCAGGCAGGTCAGGGCAGCAGCCAGCAGCGCAGCAGCAGGTCAGGGCAGCAGCCAGCAGCAGCCAGCAGCAGGTCAGGGCAGGCAGCAGCAGCAGGGCAGGCAGGGGCAGCAGCAGCAGGGCAGCAGGTCAGGGCAGCAGCCAGCAGCAGCAGCAGGGTCAGGGCAGGCAGCAGCAGCAGCAGCAGCAGGTCAGGGCAGCAGCAGCAGCAGCCAGCAGCAGGTCAGGGCAGCAGCCAGCAGCAGCCAGCAGCAGGTCAGGGCAGGGCAGCAGCAGCAGCAGCAGCAGGTCAGGGCAGCAGCGCAGCAGCCAGCAGCAGGTCAGGAGCAGCAGCAGCAGCAGCAGCAGGTCAGGGCAGCAGCAGCAGCAGCCAGCAGCAGGTCAGGGCAGCAGCCAGCAGCAGCGCAGCAGCAGGTCAGGAGCAGCAGCAGCAGCCAGCAGGCAGGTCAGGGCAGCAGCCAGCAGGCCAGCAGCAGGTCAGGGCAGCAGCCAGCAGCAGCCAGCAGGCAGGTCAGGGGCAGCAGCAGCAGCCAGGCAGCAGGTCAGGGCAGCAGCCAGCAGCAGCCAGCAGCAGGTCAGGGCAGCAGCCAGCAGCAGCGCAGCAGCAGGTCAGGGCAGCAGCCAGCAGCAGCGCAGCAGGGCAGGCAGGGCAGCAGCAGCAGGTCAGGCAGCGCAGCAGCAGCAGGGCAGGCAGCAGCAGCAGCAGCCAGCAGCAGGTCAGGGCAGCAGCCAGCAGCAGCCAGCAGCAGGTCAGGGCAGCAGCCAGCAGCAGCCAGCAGCAGGTCAGGGCAGAGGCAGCAGCAGCAGCAGGCAGGGCAGCAGGGCAGCAGCAGCAGGGTCAGGAGCAGCAGCAGCAGCCAGCAGCAGGTCAGGGCAGCAGCCAGCAGCAGCCAGCAGCAGGGTCAGGGCAGCAGCCAGCAGCAGCAGCAGCAGGTCAGGGCAGCAGCCAGCAGCAGCCAGCAGCAGGTCAGGGCAGCAGCCAGCAGCAGCGCAGCAGCAGGTCAGGGCAGCAGCAGCAGCAGCCAGCAGCAGGTCAGGGCAGCAGCCAGCAGCAGCGCAGCAGCAGGTCAGGGCAGCAGCGCAGCAGCAGCAGCAGCAGGTCAGGGCAGCAGCAGCAGCAGCCAGCAGCAGGTCAGGGCAGCAGCCAGCAGCAGCCAGCAGCAGGTCAGGGCAGCAGCCAGCAGCAGCGCAGCAGCAGGTCAGGGCAGCAGCCAGCAGCAGCCAGCAGCAGGTCAGGGCAGCAGGCAGCAGCAGCAGCAGCAGGTCAGGGCAGCAGCCAGCAGCCAGCAGCAGGTCAGGGCAGCAGCCAGCAGCAGCCAGCAGCAGGTCAGGGCAGCAGCAGCAGCAGCCAGCAGCAGGGTCAGGGCAGCAGCCAGGCAGCCAGCAGCAGGTCAGGGCAGCAGCCAGCAGCAGCCAGCAGCAGGGTCAGGGCAGCAGCAGCAGCAGCCAGCAGCAGGGTCAGGGCAGCAGCCAGCAGCAGCCAGCAGCAGGTCAGGGCAGCAGCCAGCAGCAGCCAGCAGCAGGGTCAGGGCAGCAGCCAGCAGCAGCAGCAGCAGGGTCAGGGCAGCAGCCAGCAGCAGCCAGCAGGCAGGTCAGGGCAGCAGCGCAGCAGCAGCAGCAGCAGGTCAGGGCAGCAGCAGCAGCAGCCAGCAGCAGGTCAGGGCAGCAGCCAGCAGCAGCCAGCAGCAGGGTCAGGAGCAGCAGCAGCAGCAGCAGCAGCAGGTCAGGGCAGCAGCCAGCAGCAGCCAGCAGCAGGTCAGGGCAGCAGCAGCAGCAGCCAGCAGCAGGGTCAGGGCAGCAGCCAGCAGCAGCCAGCAGCAGGTCAGGGCAGCAGCCAGCAGCAGCCAGCAGCAGGGTCAGGGCAGCAGCAGCAGCAGCCAGCAGCAGGTCAGGGCAGCAGCCAGGCAGCCAGCAGCAGGTCAGGGCAGGGGCAGCAGCAGCAGGGTCAGGAGGGGCAGGAGGGGCAGCAGCAGCAGGGTCAGGAGGGGCAGGAGGGGCAGCAGCAGCAGGGTCAGGAGGGGCAGGAGGGGCAGCAGCAGCAGGGTCAGGAGGGGCAGCAGCAGCAGGGTCAGGAGGGGCAGGAGGGGCAGCAGCAGCAGGGTCAGGAGGGGCAGGAGGGGCAGCAGCGCAGGACAGGAGGGTCAGGAGGGGCAGCAGCAGCAGGGTCAGGAGGGGCAGGAGGGGCAGCAGCAGCAGCAGGGGCCAGCAGTCAGGGCAGCTGAGGCACCTACCAGGCAGCTCCCTCAGCAGTGGATCCTCAGGGCTGCCCAGCTCAAGGTGCTCTGGGCGCTCCCCCTCCCCCCCCCCAGCCCCCCCCCCTCCCCCCTCCCGCCCTGCCTGCCCAGCCCCCCCCCCCCCCCTCCCCCACCCCCAGCGCATTCAACGCTAGCGTGGCCGCCCCCCCTGCTGCCAGGCCCCCCCCGAACCGGCTGCCAGACAAAGGCGAGGTGGCCAGCAGGCCCGACCCCGGCCTATGCAGCCCCAGCAGCACTGCGGGGGGCAGCCCAGCCGCTGGCAGCCCCCCTGCCAGGCCCTGGATGGCGTGGGACTGGGGGGGAGGGGACAGCAGGTGGCCCCCCGACTTGGGCGACCCCACCAGGCTGCTGGCCAGCAGGCGGGGGCTGCCCTGCATGGGCTGCTGCTCCAGCCCTGCCCGTGCAGTCGCACCCAACGCCAGCAGCTGGCCGCAATTCAGCAGGTCGTCAGGGCCAGGGTTGGCTGGCTGCATGGGGAGGGTGTAGGGCAGGGGGGGAAGGTGTAGGGAAGCTGGGGGGGCTGGCTGAGATGCTGAAGGCCCCTGCCCCTGCCCCTGAGTGGTCACAGCCGCAGCAGCAGGTTCCCCCCGCGCCCCGCCCGCCTGCCGTGCAGCCCCACCGCCCCCGTCCTGAGGGCTCACAGCTGCAGCCCCACCCTGCTGACCGCCCGGGGGGCCCTGGGAGGGGAGGAGGTGCAGGCCGTCCTGAGCCAAGGGCACCAGCAGCGGCTCAATCTGTAGAGCAGGCGTGGTGGGCCCCCCCCCTGCTGCCCCCCCCGCCCCTCTGGCCGCACCAAGGGCTGCCCCTAGCCCTTCGCCGGTTGTGGTGCCAAAGGGGGTCAGGCTGGAGGCGAAGGCGGCAGAGGAGGGGAGGCTGTGGGGGGGCTGGGGCATGCCCGGCGGCAGGCCCATGAGGGCTAGGGGGTCGGCAGGCAGGCTGGCCAAGGGGGAGGTGTCGGTGCGCCGCCGCTTGGCGCCTGGGTCTGAGTCACCTGGGCAGCAGGAGGGGCGGGGGCTGGGGCAGGGGCAGCCGGCACACCAGGCGGGGCAGCAGAGGGGGCTGAGGTAGGGCAGGTGGCAGGTTGGGCCTGACAGAGGGCGGGCAGGCAGGTAGCCAGACAGACAGGTAGGCAGCGTGTGAGAGTTAGTTGGTCAGTTGATGCAACCCGGGACCGGCTCAACCCCCTAGCCCTGACCCCTGCACAAAGCTGCCTCCCCTCGCCCCTCCTCCCTTCCATTCCCTTTCTTCTCCTCTTTCCCGCCCTACTCTCATTTCTCCTCTCCTCTCCTCCTTATCCCATCCCCCACTTTGTTCTTCCCCTCTCCTCTGCTCTCCAACCCCACTCCTCCACTCTCCCGCTCAAACTCCCAGTCTCCCCGCCCCCTCACCTTCCCCGCCCTCCTCCTGGCCTGCCCACAGCCTGCCTGCCGAGGCGTCCAGCAAGGCCTGCAGCTCAGCGCCCCCCTCCCCAAAGTCGCCGGTGCGGGCATACGCGGCAGTGCGGGCAAGGGCCGCCTGCGCAGCCTGCCGCATGGGGCGCTGGCTGGGTCTGCGGGGGGCCACGTCTGCAAGGTCCGCAGGGGCTGCCTCCTCCTCTTCATCCTCCTCCTCCTCTTCCTCGTCATCGTCGTCCTCATTATCACGCTGCTGCTGCTGCGAGGGTGGGAGTGAGGCATTAGAGGTGAGAGAAGCACATCAAGCACTTGCTACCAGTAGTTCACCAACAACCAAGCACTTATCATCAATAGTCTAGATTAACTCGAATAATCATGTTTTATTAGCACAGCGGGTAGGTGTGTTCTGTTCTGCTGGCACTGGCATGGGCATGTAGGCATGCATGGGGGGAGAGGGGCGTGGCAAGGCGGTGCATGGTGGCAAGGAGGGCGTGGCTGGAGACTGGGGAAAAACGGGCCCTATCTAGAGTATCTGCCCTGGCTCTGCTTCTGCCCCCCTGCCCTTGAAGCCCCAGCTCTGCCTCGTCCTCCGCTTCCCTTCCCCCTGCCAGCAACGCACCACCCCCCTGCCCCTTGTCATGCGCACACTCCTGCTCTTGCAGCATCTTGCAGCCTCTTGCAGCCTCTCACTCCTACTCACTCCTGCTCACGCCTGCTCTAGCAGCCTGACCTTGCGGGTGTGACTGTGGGGGCGTGGGGAGCCGGAGCTGTACTGCTGGGTGCTGAGCGCCGCTGCCCCTGACCCCCCCCGCCCCCCCCGGCCTCTGCCGCCTGAGCTGGAGCCGCCAGTCTTCTTCAGCAGCCGGTGCTTGATGCGCCCGTATCTCACCCCGCAGGCGTTGCACAGCGTCTTGGGGCCTGTGGGCAGCAGGGTGAAGGGCGGGGGGCGAGGGGGCAGCTGCAGTAATATGGGGCAAGCAGAGCGGCAGAGCGAGGGGCAGGAACAGAGCATGATGGAGGCAGACCTAAGCACAGTCAGTCAGGGACTGAGAGGGAATACCGGAGGCCCTGCGCCTGGGCTAGCCTGAGCTATGAGCTGCTGCTGGCCCAGCTTTGCAGGGGAAGATGTGGGTGCGGTTCTGGGCAACTGAGGTAGAGGCAGCTGAGGGTGGAGATGGCTGGATAGGAGTCCAGATGAGGTGGGCCCCGAAGCCTTAGAGGGGGAGGGCGGCCACATAGCCTGGTGGACAACGGCTGTAAGACATCACCATAACGTGCGCCCCTCCTTCCTGCTCTGCCCCCTTCAGCTGCCAGCTCCGCCCTGCGTGCACCCTGTCTGCCCTGCAGCTTCCTGTAGCTGCCCTGCAGCTTCCTGGGCCCCAGCCCACCTTTAGGCCCCTCCCTCCACTGGGGGGTGGAGGTGGCGCCGCACTCCACGCACACACGGCCTGTCACCTGACGCCTGGAGCCACTGCCGCCCCCTCCGCCCCCTCCTCCCGCACTGGCTGCCGGGGCAGGGGTGGGGCGGGGCACCTGCTTGGGTGGGGCTGCGGGTGGGGGCTCCAGGAGGGGAAGGGGTGCGGTCAATGTGGAGTCAAACAGCTGGGGCAGGTCGGAGGGCATGGGGAGGGTGCCATCCTGCATTGCTGCGGGGGCAGGGTAAGCAGGGTAGGCAGGCAGGCAGGCAAGGTGTGAGAGTATCACAAAGAGGCAGGCACGGCAGGCACGCAAGCTACCAGCAGAGTCTCCAACACACCCATCTTTCAAAGCTGCGTGTATCTGCCTGCCTGCCTGCCTGCCTGCCTGCCTGCCTGCCTGCCTGCCTGCCTGCCTGCCTGCCTGCTCTGCTCTATCTCTCATGCACCTGCCTGCCTGCTCCGCTGCCTGCCTGCCCAGCTGCCTGCCCGCCCACCTGCCTGGCCCATCCCCTGCCTGCCTCTGCTGAGCTGACTTGAAGCTTAACCCAACAGCGTGTGGCAGTGCTGCAGCCACACCCTGCTGGGCCCACACATGTCATGCTGCCGCTACCGCTGTTCAGGCTGAAAGCTGTTCAGGCTCAAGGGCAGGGCCCACGGGCAACGCCACTGCCTGATATGCACACCACGTGTGCAAGCGCTGCCGCAGGTGCTTGTGATGGTGCTGGTAAGGGAAGGTTGCTGCCTTTGCTATCGCCCCGCAGCCAGTCGTTATGTATCAGCTTAACAAAAACTGAGTCTCCTTGTGATGGGCAGTGGCCGGCAGGCAAGAGGCTGCCACTGGTGGCTCCAGCGCTGGTGTAACTGCTTGCAGCCATGCATGTCATCCTGTCATCCATGTGATATCCCAAGGCCACCGTGGACCCTCCCAGATGCCCCTGCTGCGGCAGCTGACACTGGCATGGCAGCTCACCCAGCTCAGCCTCAGAGTAGGGCTGGAACTGGTTGCTGCCTTGCATGAAGTAGCCTCGGCAGAAGAACCAGTCTCTGACCTGGGTGCCTTGCATCTTCATCAGGGCCTGCATGCAGCCGAGGATGTGCTGCTTTTCGGCTAGCAGCTCTGCGGTTTGTGCAGCTGACGGCTGATATCGCACACTTGCTGCAGCTAGAGAGCAACATGAGCACCACGCAATGGACAGTGTCCCTGCTGCTGTTGCTCCTCACATCTGCCCTTATTGGCCCGTTGCAGACACCCTGCTTCTCCATACATGGAAGCCCTGCTGGCATGGCTGACCTTGGGAAGTCCTGCTGGTGCTGTTGAGTGCTGCAAGTGCTGCTGTTGAGTCTAGCTGGTGCTGTCAAATGCTGCAGCTGTGCTGGTACCGCAGGAGGCAGCTCAGCATGTCATAGGCAGGATGCGCCTGCTCCAGCGCCCCTGTGCCCACGCACCTCATCGTAGTGCTGAGCACGCACAATGTAGATTTTGGAGCTAATGCAGCCAATGGGGTTGATATCAGTGTCCTCCAGCTCAAAAACCTCCCGCTCGCTCTCCACAATGCCCCTGAGTGATAAGCGAGGCCGGGCGGGTCTGTAGAGCTGGAAAACCTGCCCGCATCTGCAGGCCCTTCGTTTTGGCTCACTTGGTCTGCGTCTCCAGGTTCACCCGGCGCTCGTACCACTTAACCTCAATACAGTGCGGGTCCGCGTGCCCAGAGTGTTCATCAACAAATGCCGAGACAATCCTCTGCACGCGCACATTAGCATCGTTGCTTGCAAGCTGGCGACCGAGCTACTGAAGAGAAGCAAAGACAAGCCAGCCTACCCCAACATAGTGCGGGCAGCTCTCCTCTTCTGGGTATAAAAATACTGAGTCTCCTGGAGTGGGCAGTGGCCGCGAGGCAAGGACTTGTCGGAGCACCACCCCAGATCATTGGGTTGTGCTGTGCTTGCCGCAGCGTACCTATTTGATACGTAACGCTATTCAGGGCAAAGGCCGTGTGAAAAGTTTTGCCATCGCGCTGAGTACCTTGCCCTACCCAATAGAAAACCTGCATCTCCGGCGCGCTACCCTGCCTGCCTGACGCACACCATGGTATATCAGTGTATACGCGCTTTTTTGACAATGATTTTGTGTCGGGGGCCCATGTAGCAGTAGTCAACTCTGGTACCGATGGTAGAGCTATGAACTAGGCTGGGCCCGCCAGAGCATGATGCATATCCCCCATCATTCATAATGGACCTAAGGCACCATTGGCTGCAGGGGGCTCCCTGTCTGGCAGATGCTGACGAAGGCGGTGAGGCAGTTTCAAGCAGGGCGAGTGCTCATGGTGAATGAGTTTTGCACCTGCCGGGTCAGCTAAGCCCACGCCTCTGATAGTGACTCCCTCTCATGAGAACTGAGAGGACTTAGGATAGGGTAAACAGGGATAGTTGGTGCTTGGAGCTTGTAGAGTCAAATGGATGAACAGGTTCAGGTGGCCCCAATTAACAGAAAGCCTACCCCTGGTAATCAAAACGACGCCGCGTCTCAGCCACGTGGTTTCTATCTATGTTTCGCACATCACTGGGTAGAAGACTCCGTCAGCCATGTGGTGCAGCATGTATCATGAAGTACTGTGCAGTGTGCTGAGTGCTATGGCGGCTCAAATCTTCACATTCAAATCCATGCATTGTTTGCTCATGCGGGCCTCGTCACGAGAGACCGCCGCGACCGACATGGCCCAGGAGCACCTGCACACAGTGAGGAACAGTCGCCGCAGTCAAAACGACTCACATGGCGCGCAGAACCGCTGTATCGACGCCCCTCCACGCGTGCTCGGAAATGTACAAGGTTGCTGCATTGCTTGACCGCTTCGTGAGTAGTACCTACTACCTGGCCGCTCTGTAAGGCCACACAGGTGTGTAGGCCATTGCTACGTTACCTTGCTCGACATGTTGGGTCCGATCCCTCCCGCCCGCCCTCCGCTTGCGTGTAAGGCTTGTGTCCAGCTCCGCCCTGACCCCCTGCTGCTCAGCTGGAGGGGTGAGCAGGTCAGGGGATGCACCAGCACCAGCTGCCAGGTGCTGCTAGGGGGGAGCAGCAGGAGGGGTGGGCAGCCCAGGGGCGGCACCAGCACCAGCTACCAGCTGCTGCCAAGGGGGGGGCAGCAGGAGGGGTGGGCTGCCCAGGGGCAGCACCAGCACTAGCACGTGCCTCCTGCTCATCCCATGCAGGGAGGGGGGCGATGGCCAACACGTATGTGATCTGGGCGGTGAGGCGCTGATGCATGCACAATGCATGATCAATGCATGCACAATGCATGATCAATGCATGCACAATGCATGATCAACATTGTTGAACCATGTGCCTACCACCACCACCTTCCAATCCCCCCCCCCCCCCCTCTCAGCCCAGCCCAGCCCAGCCCAGCCCAGCCCAGCCCAGCCCAGCCCAGCCCAGCCCAGCCCAGCCCAGCCCAGCCCAGCCCAGCCCAGCCCAGCCCAGCCCAGCCCAGCCCAGCCCAGCCCAGCCCAGCCCAGCCCAGCCCAGCCCAGCCCAGCCCAGCCCAGCCCAGCCCAGCCCAGCCCAGCCCAGCCCAGCCCAGCCCAGCCCAGCCCAGCCCAGCCCAGCCCAGCCCAGCCCAGCCCAGCCCAGCCCAGCCCAGCCCAGCCCAGCCCAGCCCAGCCCAGCCCAGCCCAGCCCAGCCCAGCCCAGCCCAGCCCAGCCCAGCCCAGCCCAGCCCAGCCCAGCCCAGCCCAGCCCAGCCCAGCCCAGCCCAGCCCAGCCCAGCCCAGCCCAGCCCAGCCCAGCCCAGCCCAGCCCAGCCCAGCCCAGCCCAGCCCAGCCCAGCCCAGCCCAGCCCAGCCCAGCCCAGCCCAGCCCAGCCCAGCCCAGCCCAGCCCAGCCCAGCCCAGCCCAGCCCAGCCCAGCCCAGCCCAGCCCAGCCCAGCCCAGCCCAGCCCAGCCCAGCCCAGCCCAGCCCAGCCCAGCCCAGCCCAGCCCAGCCCAGCCCAGCCCAGCCCAGCCCAGCCCAGCCCAGCCCAGCCCAGCCCATTCACTGGACCCATTGACTGGACCCATTGACTGGGAGGGGGGGTGTTACAGTTCTGCTTTAAACCTAGTATGCATGTGATTTGAATGCGCCTGCAGGTCTTTCCAGCCCTGCATGCGAGTTCGGCTTTTTGTCATGACAGTTGGTAGTTTGTTCTTGGTTGATATAATGCCTTGCACTGCTTATTGTAAGTACTTGGAACCTCACAGAACAAGGACAAGTCACTAAACGCAACAACGCCAATCCGAGATTCGAAACGCGTAACACAACTATTCTAACGTCGCGCGCTAAAGAGTACGTAAGCAGCAGCTACGGCGGTAGCAGCAGCAGATAGCAACAGCAAGTAGCAGCAGCCACATACCAGGATATTGCTTGGTCCGGCTGCAAATCGTTATTGTCGTCCGCCGCCGTCCTGAAGATACGGCTGGTCACCCCCGCCATTGGCTGCACCCCCGTGGCTCAAGAGATAAAATCTTTCTCATTTCTGCACGGATGAGGTCGCCGATTCGTGCGATGAGCTGCGTATGGCCTGACTAGAGTGCAGCCAGCCCCAGCGGTTTGCCGGGTGGCTGGCCCCAACCCGCGACGGACAATTCAGATTTTCAGGTCGCGACAGTGCTGCTGCGTCCCAGCACGCATCGAAAACATCTCCCAAGCTGGGGGCGTGACCGCGACGGCGGATTGCTGATGAACCTGTGCCATGTGCAAGCTGCTGCCAAGTTGCGAAATTGCAGGATGCTCTGATCATTGATGCCTGCGGCTTCCGAGCAACCACGCGCAGCAAGAATTGGTCAAAAACATGTAGAAACTGAGCTGGGAAAAAGTTGACCGCCCACTCATGAAACGGCCCAAACATGATGACATCGCGCTTCTGTCCTGATTAGACGTTAGAAGCCCACACAAGGAGCAGCACAGAACTGGCAGTTTATCATTTGACGTCCTGGTTGGACTCTGAAAATTTGTGCACATCAGCCCGAAAGCAAAAGGCAGAGCAAGGACAGCCCAAAAGCCATACCAGCACTCTCAAGCATATCAACAGCACTAGAACACATGTCAAGGGGGGTCCTCAGGGCTGGGCATACAGCGATACAGAGATACAGATACAGTTTCTGTAGCTTCCGTTTCTGTATGATACAGGCCGGCCGGGCTGTAAGATACAGCCCAACCGACTGTATCGGGGAATCTTTTTTGTTTTCGCCCCTTTTTTTTTAAACTTGCTTGCGCAGTTGCCTTTGGCCAATCTATTCAGCGAACTTGCACGGACTTCGTGGTTGTGTCCCCACTACTCATGCCGGTTCGTGGATGTATCCCCACTACTCATGCCACCATTCATACCGCTCCAGCCTGACTAGCTCCAGCCCCAAGATCACATCATGCCTATGTTACTTCTTTATGATGGTGGCTTTCTTCACTCGGAGATGCCGTTAGGCTGGTGCTGCAGCCACTCCTCAAACTCAGCACGCTCCTCCTCACTCGACCTTGTCTGTCCCCTTGTGCCCTTGAGCGCCCTCCGGTTGAAGTAGATGTAGGAGCTCATCCACATCCTGCCCATCAACATTGACTGGCGGTGGTCGCTCCAGATGTGCTTGAAAGTGCTGAACACCCGTTACCAGAGTACCAGGCACTGTTGCACGCGCGATTCCTGGCTGGGGCAAGGATGTTTGCCGCAGAAGTGCACTAATGCGCTGTTGCCGAGTACCAGGCCCTTCCGTAGGTGATACACCCGCCATCGCGGCTAGTATCCAATAGGCGTGGCCAGTCGGTTAGCCAAAGATGCCGATACAGCCGATACAGTATCACATTACAGAGAAGCTACAGTCACTCATACAGCGATACAGTCTGTATCTCTGTATCTTACATTGTATCGGGCCAGGCCTGGGGGTCCTGCGCCCGACAAAAAATCCTGCGCCCGACAAGAAATTCAAACATTTGAAAAGCTGGGCCGCTGAGCGCGATAGCTGTTCTCTGACCACAGCCCCACTAAGCTGGCCATTTCCGGCACAACGCGACCCTATCTTTCAACACCTCCGCCCGCCCCGGCACAGGTGCACATCAGCCCGAGCAGCCCGCTAGCTTCGCTTTGATGAGCTGCACCGCCCCGCGCTTGGATCGCTGTAAAATTCTTAAAGATCAGAAAGATTTTATCAGGGGTGCAGCCAATGGCGGGGGTGACCGGCTGTACTATAACGGGGTGGGTGGGAGGGGGTGGGTGGGGGTGGAAAGAAAGGTGGGGGACCGTCCCCTTTTTCGCGTTAGGAACCGTTCCGTCGTTGTTGATCGGTCTTGCGACCTCTCAGTTGTAGATGTTACCCTCAACCAACTGAACCACTAACCGCACGACGGGGCGGGATGGTGGGGGTGGGAAGGTAGTGTTGGGATGGTACGGGCTAGGAGGGGGTGGGAGGGGGTGGGGAGGGGGTGGCGGGGCTAGGAGGGGTGGGGAGGGGATGGGAGGGGGTGTGAGGGGTGGTGAGGGGGTGTGAGGGGGTGGGGAGGGGGTGGCGGGGGTGGAATGGCAGTGAGGGGGCTGGGAGGGGGAGTGGGAGGGTGGGGCTGGGGTTGAAAGGGGTGGGAGAGGGCAGAAAAGCTATGCTGGGTTTGGGAGGGAGTGGGGCGGCAAGGGTGTGCGAGGGGGTGTGAGGGGTGAGAGGGAGCATGGTCCTTGCGGTTATAGTAGGCCAGTCATTCCTGTAAGGCAAAGTCTGGTCACGTCAAAGTCATTTACAGCAGGCCTGTTTGATGACGCCGTGTCTTCTTCTCCTGCAGCTGTGTCGTTGCGTAAGGAACAATTATCTAACCTGAAAGTCCATAAGTTTACAGTGCCGATTTGGGCAAGGGGGTCCCTTTTTCTGTGTGGCTGGCTAGAGAGACCTCTTTCCATTCGCACCTCGCTGCAATGTCGAGTTAGAAGTTGCCCAACGACGGTCTGCCGACGACGCCTGCATCAATAAAAGGCTCGCGGAGGCTGGCGGGCTGAAATGTGATTGTACTTCCTGCTCAATGCCAGGCGCAGTTCACTTTTTGATGCCGCTACACACCACTGGTACAATCGATGGTGAGCAGCTGAGGTGTGTCCGCAATCGCTTGCGCCGGCATGCCAGAAAACGTGCCGCTTGCCACGTGCCGGCACGCCAGGAAACGCAGGTTGCTTCGCTGCTGCCAATGCGATAGACGCTGTCGAAAATGGTGCAGTCTTGAGCCAGTATTTGCATGAAGATTACCAACCCCATGTTGGGGACATCTGAATGGCAGACACTTGCATGAGGCCTGGGTGCTGGAATGAATGTACCAGACAGTAGAGGAGTGCGGTGGTCAGGCTAGGGTGGTATAGTAGGGTCTAGGCGCCGATCTGAGCCTCCAAACCGGTATCTGGTTGTTGGAGGAGGTGTGCACCTACATGCAGGCCGCGTGCAAAAGGGGAGGCTGAGAAACCATCGGCAACCGCGTTAAAGTCTTCACATTTTCATGAAAATCACAGCCATCTATTTTTTGTGTCTTTGCAGGCGGCTGCGGCCAGTGTTCAGCAAAGACAGGTATTCCCACATCATGGCTTGGTGTGCACAACACTTGCCGTTGTGCAGAATGGGGCCACGTCATTCTGCTCTGTGCAGATAGGAGGGCGACCCAACCACGCAGGCAGCCAAGAGTGAGAATCATCCTGGTTGCTTGACGCTGGTGTGAGGTGGCAGGTGACCCCTGAGTGCTGTGTGGGCGACCCCGATCACCTCATCCCCATCACCTCCTTCAGCCTTGAAGCTGGAAGGTGGTCTTGAAGCAGGGGCAAACCACCAGCTGAGCTGCCCTCGGGCTGCGCCTGCTGCTGCTACTGGCTGGCTGCTGCTGCTGGCTGCAGGTGGGCCTGGGCTTCTCAGCTTTGACCCTGGGAGGTGTCAGTGCTAGCCACCTGGATGTGGCGCCACGTCATGCCGGCGTCATCTTTGGGGCGGGCAACACCGCAGCCACCCTGGCTGGACTGCTGTCAGTGCCCTGCACGGGGTACCTGCTGCAGGTGGGCACAGGCAGTGGCGGGGGTGTGAGGGGGGAGGGATGCCAGGGGCAGGCCGGGGATGGGGCAGGCTAGGGATGGCGTGGAGGAACACTGGGTGTCTGACTAGCCAGGGGTCACACAGGGGGGTCACAAGGGGGGTCACACAGTGCCACACTATGATGCATGCTGGGTTGTGCTCCACAATCTCTTGCCCACCTTGGTTGCTGCACCCCAGCCCGCATCCCCTCCTGCTGCACCTCTTTCCCCCCACCCCTGGCATTCCCTGCTGCCCCACCCCTGGGCATCCCCTGCTGCTGCCCCCCACCGCCACCCTGGCCTTCCCCTGCTGCTGCCACCTCCTTACCCCTTTCCTCCTGCCCCGCCTGTGGCTGCGCCCAGCTCACCGACTCCTGGCCGCTGGTGTTCAGGGTCACGGCCGGGCACTACGTGCTGGGGGCTGGGCTGTGGGCCTGGTGGGTGGGGGACCGCCAGCTGCCTGAGGACATGGAGGACGACGGCCCGGCCCCCTCCCCGCACCCACCAGCCAGGGTCAAGACGGCCGGCCGCTCAGTCTGAGGCCAGGCCTACCTTCACCTATGCTGGGGCCTATGCTGACCCCTGGCCTGCCTTCTCCTATGCGGGGTATGCCAGGCCAGATGGGCTGAGTGTGATGGGATGGATGTGACCTCTGGTCTACCTTGGTATGCAAGGCGCCCTCCAGACCTGTTTGGGCCAGGCCAGATGGGCTAGGTGGGGCTGTGCAGGGGTGGGGGCTGCTGATACTGCGTACGCGCGTTGCAGCAGTGGGCGGACTCGGTGGGTTGCAGCATGGCAGCGGGCCTGGCTGTGCTGCTGGCTGTCCGGCTCTGCCAGGAGGTGGGCAGAGCAGGTCATCCTCGCGTGCCTCACCTGTCAGCAGACTGGACCGACATGGGAGTGTTCAGCTTGGTGGAGCGCAGCTGGCAGCCTAGGAAGGAGCAATGGACGGCTGCACTGGCTTCGAGGCAAATGCGCTGCACGATGATGCATTTGATTGCAGCTCTTGTACTTACTTTACTGCCTCCTATTGGGCTGTGAACACCACCTTGTGACCTGCTCACCAGGATTTTAAAAACCAGGGCGAATTTACAAGCTTGAAGACCATCATGACAGCATGCTCTCTAACGCAAACTATAATGACAGGATGCTTTTGACTTGGGGTGTGTAGAGCTGCCACACTTTTCAGGTGTCACCATAATGTCAATCTGCAGATGGGGGATGCTTGTATTAACAAATATGTAATCCAAAGGCATGAGTGGCAGCAACATCCTGGTGGAGTGGTGGTGTTGAAAAACACCGGTTGTGAAGCGCAAGGGAGTGGGATCAAGGGAGTATGGGTGCAAACAGCAGGGGGTGCTCCTTAGGCACGCTCCCCCCTGATGCGGCGGGCCAGCTGGATGTCCTTGGGCATGATCGTGACGCGCTTGGCATGGATGGCTGCCAGGTTAGTGTCCTCAAACAGGCCCACCAGGTAGGCCTCAGCGGCCTCCTGCAGCGCCAGCACGGCGCTGGACTGGAAGCGCAGGTCCGTCTTGAAGTCCTGGGCGATCTCACGGACGAGGCGCTGGAAGGGCAGCTTGCGGATGAGCAGCTCCGTGGACTTCTGGTACTTGCGAATCTCGCGCAGAGCCACGGTGCCGGGCCTGTAGCGATGGGGCTTCTTCACGCCCCCAGTGGCAGGGGCGCTCTTGCGGGCAGCCTTAGTGGCCAGCTGCTTGCGGGGAGCCTTGCCACCCGTTGACTTGCGGGCTGTCTGCTTGGTGCGGGCCATGGCTGCTGTGTCTTGTCTAAGAGTTCAGCTAGTTGCCTGTTTATGTACACGGCATGCTTTGACATGTTGGGCTCCAAAGTAGGACTGGCGATCATGTCACGGGGGATCAGCAGGACCCCCCATTTGCATGATAGCCCCACCCGCTTCAAATAAGGTAGGGACGGGCAGAGAGTATAACAACTCCTGTCGCAACTAATCCTCAGTCGAACCAACACATTAAGCAATGTCAGGACGCGGCAAGGGTGGCAAGGGTCTGGGCAAGGGCGGGGCCAAGCGCCACCGCAAGGTGCTGCGTGACAACATCCAAGGCATCACCAAGCCTGCTATCCGCCGTCTTGCCAGGCGTGGTGGCGTGAAGCGCATCAGTGGCCTGATCTACGAGGAGACCCGAGGTGTCTTGAAGGTGTTTCTGGAGAACGTCATTCGCGACGCGGTCACCTACACTGAGCATGCCCGCCGCAAGACTGTGACAGCTCTGGATGTGGTGTACGCCCTCAAGCGCCAAGGCCGCACCCTGTACGGTTTTGGAGGCTAGGCACCTCATGTACCCCTACTCGACATAGCAAGAGCCCATCATAACAGCTCTGAGCCAGCAACAACACCGGTGTTTATCAACACCACCTTGTGCTCAGTGGGTTCAATCAGATACATGAAATCAGCTGCGTATCATCGGCGAATGCCTGTTGCTAACCCTTTAGTACCCGTTGTCAGTGGTGGTACAGCCCAAGGCATGCAAGTCTTCGTCCATGCTGGACCACAACAGCTGGAACACAACAGCTCGGTCCCACCAGCAGGTGCTAGCTCTTATGGCCAATGCACGCATGTCTTCTTCTTTTTCCCTCTTGCATTGCACGTATATGCCTGCATTGTAGTTGTTCGCTTGCAAGTGCACACACGCAAATTAGTGCACAACTAGCAATTTTGAGGGGGTATTGTTTGTCAACGATTTGCCTAGGAATGAGACTTTTGTTCCATGGCCACCAACATCGTGAAAAATCTCGTAGTAATTAGCGAAATTCGTGGATTGATTAAGTAATTTCTAGTTCCCCCTTTTTAAAGCTAATCCTTGTAGTGCAATCCTGTACCTTGATACCTACCATGCTACCATGATACCTGATGCTGCAGCATTGCACCAAATCTCATCGTGCAAAGCTGCACTATATTCAGTCTAATGATATTATGATGTAATTAAGTAGTTATGTTGGTAATTCATTGGTATTTTAAAGGTTTGGAGATTGTTCTTCCGCAAAATTTCATTTGCTTCTCATGGTGGAGTACTGCCCCTGTCACTAATGCACTACTCCATTACACCCCATTGTGCAATACTGCATCACACAGAGTGGTACAATACACCACCTCAGCGATATCTCACCAATGACGCATATTTATGAGTTTTCGTTCAAATCCCATTCTTACAATCACATCACCGGGCTATGTACCAAATCTCAGGCCGAAAATGCAAAAAATGCTTTTACTAATTTGCCTCAGTGTGTCCGTTCGCGCTTGCTGCAATCCCATTGACTGCTGATGCAGCCGCAACATCTGAGTGGGATTACCCACAGTCAAACATGTTGTTCCTTGTTGAATGAGTTTTTTTTGTCTGGATGTGGGACACTCCTCATGAGCCCTGGCTGCAGTGGCCCAACAACCATATGGAACATAACCAATAACACAGGCTCTACACTGTGCTGCACTCCTATTGCACACCCGCCATTGGCTGCACCCCCATGGCTCAAGACATCACATCTAACTCATTTTTGCACGGATGAGGCCGCCGAATCGTGCGATGAGCTGCTTATGGCTTGACTAGAGTGCGGCCAGCCCCAGCGGTTTGCCGGGTGGCTGGCCCCCAACACGCGACGTGTTCTGGCGCCACGCAGACACTCTTAGCGACAGCTAGAGGCAGCCTGGACCCAGCGCGGCGTGATTGGCGCATCCAAACTATTTTTTAAATCAGCATGCAACAGCGCTTTAAATCGCATTTTTCAACACGGGTTCAGTCCACATGTGACAGCAATGTCAAGGTGGTCTCCGCATCGGTATTTGTGGTTTATTTGCAGCCAAACGCAGCTAGAATCAGTCAAAACGATGCATAAACTGAGCTGATATGAGTGTTCACCCCCCCACATGAAACGAGCCACACATCAAGACAACGCGTTTCTGTTTTCCATACACGTTAGGTGACCACACAAGGAGCCGCGCTGAACTGGCAATCCATCATTTGACGTCCTCGTTGGACAGTTATGGCAGCCGGAAAAATTGCTCATTTCAAGGAATTTGACGTGACACGAGTTGCACGCTGTTCGGGTGCAGGGACAGGCCACACGCCATACAAACACCCTTAAACATGTCATCAGCACTAGCACTAGCACTAGAACACATGTCAGGGGGGGTACTGCGCCCGACGAAAATTCAAACATTTGAAAAGTTGGGCCGCTGAGCGCGTTAGCTGTTCGCTGATCACAGCCCCACTATGCAGGCCATTCCCGGCACAACGCGACCTAATCTCTCAGCACCCCCGCCCGCCCCGGCACAGGTGCACATCAGCCCGAGCAGCCCGCTAGCTTCGCTTTGATGAGCTGCACCGCCCTGCACAAAAATCGCTGTAAAACTCTGAAAGACCGGTCGGACTTTATCAGGGGTGCAGCCAATGGCGGGGGTGACCACCTGCTGTGGAGTGTGTTCCTGCAGGCAGCATGGCAGAACATGGAAGGTCAGGCAGCTACCCAACATGGGTGTGGCAAGCATGTGTTGCTCATTGCATTGCAAAGCAGGCGTGAGCTGGTGTGTGCAGCTGTCGCAGGCATGCCCTATCAGCTTGTCAAGACAAGGCTCCTATGACTCACCATGGTGCAGTGATTGTTGATCACAGGTCACATCCACTGTGGCAGCTGGCTGGGTGCACTGGTAATCGGGTGCCTTGGAGAATGCTGTGGCGCTCTGTGGAATGTCCAGAGTAGTAGTCACAGAAATGCCAACATGTCATGTGTCAGTAACAGTGGAGCAGTGCGACGGTGTTAGGCAACTGTGCTCGGAAGAGCGAGTAACCATCTGCCAGTGCGCTAGATGGGCACCATCGACTCAAAGCGCGATCAAGGCGGGCGGTTCCGTAGAAGGCAGGCTTAGATAGTATCATCGCACAGCTGAGTCGCTGGTTGCCTGCTGGCTGCGTCTCGCCCACTGCTGCCCATCGCGCTGCGGACCGACCGGGGCAGCACCCGGCATTTTCACTTGTGTGGAAACGTTCAAGTTTTCAGATGAAAGTTTTCAGTAAAAACCTGGATGAAAATCTGAAATGTCCACAAGTCTGCTTCTTAAACCAGGTGGGACGCCAGCTGTGCGGCGGTACGTGTTATGTTTACAACTGCGCCCAATCTGGTAGCGGTACAGAAGCCAGGCCTTGTATGCAAAAGGCATGGCACCCTAGCCCGCACATCCGATCACATTCCCTCCATCCATAAGTCAAATGCATCGCCCTGTCTACATCTGTTCCCTCACATCATGACCCCAAGGTCGAATAGAATAGCATAGCATAGCAAGGCTTTCGACCCACGGTGCTCATACGTCCTTGCCTGCCTTTTGGCTCCGTGGTCCGAAATTCAAACCCATGACATGCCCAAGATCACTTATCGCAGTGTCAGGCCATGCACAGGCTCATCTGCTTTGAGATTGCGTGGTGCGCATGGGGCGGGTGGGGGATGCGAATGGGCAGCACCATCACACGGGTTGCCCAGCCATGCATGCATCCACAGCAGCTGCTGTGAGTTCTGAAGCTGACACCTTGAGAAGTGCGGCCGCTTGATCTATAAGCGCTTGAATAACATCTTGTGCGTGAGCAGCAGCTGGAACTTGCGGATGTGGTCAGGGATGATGAGGGGGCAGCAGGGCTCAGCCGCCAACAGCTCAAAGTCCATGGAGGTCAGCAGCTGCACCAAGTGGTCTTGCGACCTGCACAAGAAGAGACACACACAAGGAGAGCAAACCGCTTGGGCAGTGGGAGGGGAGTGCCAGTGGCAGTGGCTTGGGCAGTGACAGTGGCAGTGGCACCGCTTGGACAGTGGCGCCGCTTGGGCAGTGGCAGTGGGAGGGCAGCGGGAGGGGAGGGCGAGGTGGGAGAGGTTGGGGGTGAGGTGGGGTGGCCGAGTCGAGTGGCCGAGTCGAGGTGCGTTTATGCAGGGTATGGTGGCTGGCTAGCTGGCTAGGGTTGCTCGCTGCGTCGGCACGCAGCCATGGGGCCTAGGTGGAGCTATACCTGAGGGGGGCGCCGTCCTTGTAGGCGCCGCCCAGCCAGTTGACCCGCTCTGTGTACTCCTCATCCCAGGAGAAGGGGCTGGTCAGCAGCAAGATGCCGCCGGGCGCCAGGGCGGCACGGGCCTGCAACCAGATGTCAGCAGCAGAGGCAGGCTGGGGGTACGGGAAGCAGGAGCAGAGCCTGGCCCTGGGGGAGGGGGCTGGGTGTGGGCCGGGGCTGACAGGTGTGCAAGGGGCAAGCGTCATTCTATGGCATGGGCGGGGGTGGGAGGCACCGGGGCAACGTGGGCAGCAAGGTAGGGATGACGAAAAAGAGCAGCAGTTGTGCATGCACCTGGACGTGCCCGTGGTTACCACCTGGCACCCCCCCAAAACTTCCACCCCTACCTGTTACTAACCTATTCCTTTCCATTACGGGGAAAGTATGACCTTCAGCTCCCCGTACGTTGCTTGTCTATTACCTACCTGTTGCCTGCCTGCCCACCCACCACCCTCACCTGCTGCAACACGCGCTGTGGGTCAGGCACACGGTCCATCAGGTTGGCAGCCAGCACCAGGTCAAACATGCCGTGGTAGCTGTCTGGCAGGTTGCAGGCGTCCCCCTGAGCAGGCAGCACAACCCCACACCACCCACATGGAAACATAGGCACGGCATGGACACCTCCTGGGTGCCAGCTCTGTAGTGAGAGGACGTCCTGCCCAACCCCGCCTGCCTGCCAAGCTTCATGAAGATGCACAAATGGGTTGAGGACAAGCACAGCAGGAGCAACATCATGGAGGGGGGGAGGGGGAGGGGGAGGGGGAGGGGGAGGGGGAGGGGGAGGGGGAGGGGGAGGGGGAGGGGGAGGGGGAGGGGGAGGGGGAGGGGGAGGGGGAGGGGGAGGGGGAGGGGGAGGGGGAGGGGGAGGGGGAGGGGGAGGGGGAGGGGGAGGGGGAGGGGGAGGGGGAGGGGGGAGGGGGAGGGGGAGGGGGAGGGGGAGGGGGAGGGGGAGGGGGAGGGGGAGGGGGAGGGGGAGGGGGAGGGGGAGGGGGAGGGGGAGGGGGAGGGGGAGGGGGAGGGGGGCAAGGTCAAGAGGTTCCAGGGGGGCAGAGGTACACGGGTAAGGGGCCAGGCAAAGGGATTCGAAGCTCATATTCCCACACCAGGGCCCCTGCCCCTGCACCCATCTCCTGCCTACCCAGCCTTTCACCTTTAACTATACATTCAAATCTGCTCGAGCCTCATCCTGGCCCTACACTCCTGCAGCAGCGCACCGTGACGAAGACCGTGCGAGTGGTGTCGATGGCGTCATCTATCACCGCCGCCACCCGCTGTGTGATGTCGCCTTCGATCTGGAGATGCAGCGGGTCGGGTCAGGCAGGTCAGGTCAGGTCAGGCCAGGCAGATTCAGAAAGTCTTGCAGGGCAACAGGAGGCATGCAAGACAACAGCAGAGGGGGCTTGGCCTGGCAGTGACCCTGTGTAGAGGTTGCTTTGAGCCAACATGCACTGTGGCGCCTTTCTGCACCACCCTTGCCAGCTATTCTCAGCCAGCACAGTCACCCACCTTGTTGTCAAACTCGAATCGCTTGTTCTCACGCAGCTTGCTGGCCACCTCAATGACTCGGGTGCTGAGGTCGATGCCCACCGCCTACACCAGTTTGAAGCAGGTCAGGTCAGGTCAGGCCTGGAGGTGTGGGGGCGGGGGAGCGAGGCGGGCTGTGCCGGGCAGGGGCTCAGCAGGTCAGGTCAGGTCAGGTCGGGCCAGGCTGTGCCAGGTGGGACAGGCCAGGCAGGCCAAGCAGGTCAGGCAGGCAGCCAAGTAAGTGCGTAATACCTTGGTCACACAGGCAGAGCACACACCTACCCACCCAGCCATGCCGCACCAGCAATGCCCACCCCCCACCCCACCCGCTACCCCCGCCCCCTGACCTGTGCAAAGAACCGCGCCAGCTCAAAGGTGCCTCGCCCCACGCTGCAGCCGAGGTCCAGAGCTCGACAGCTCTCTGGCTGACGGCCTAGGCGAGTAACCCAGGCTGCAGCCCCCTCAGCCAGCTGGGCGTGGAAGGACTGGGCCGAGTGCAGCAGGCCTGCCTCCGAGGCCAGTGGGGCGAACACGGCGGCAGAGGAGCCGTAGTGGGTGGCCAGCACTTGGGCTAGCAACCGGTCACTCTCGTACAACACCTGGAAGGCAGCAGGGGACAAGGCAAGGCAAAGGCAAGATCGAGGTCAGGTGCACTACAGACAAGGAAGCGCGAACCGCCCAGCGATACCAATCGCCAACATTGAATGGGTTGGGGTGTAAGCAGCAAACAGACGCATTGTAAGAAAAGGAACAGTAGGAGGTGGGCGGGTGCAACCCACCTGGCTAACCCTGCTGATCTGCCCGCGCTGACCACCCCGGGTCTGCAGCTGCAGCCTCCCCCACATGAAGCGCCACCAGGGGCATAGAGGGGGGAGGGAGGGCTGTTGCCCTGAGCAGGGCTGGTGGTGAGGGGGTCGACGCCATCAGAGCTGTCTGGTGCCCGGGCCTTACCTGGGTGCTCTTGTTCTTGGCTGCTGTGCTGAGCTTCTCCTCCTCCAGGGTGGGCGTGAAGGCGCCCCTGCGCTTGCAGCTGCAGCAGGGGCCGTCCCCCACATAGGGCGGGGCGCAGTCCATGCAGCTCAGCTCCACAAAGGGCACGATGGGGTTCTCTGGTCCGTACCGGGACAGGTCGTACTGTGACATGTGCACCTGCAAGGGGTCACACCGCAGGGGTAGGCCAGCGGCAGGGCAGGGCAGGGCAGGGCAGGGCAGGGCAGGGCAGGGCAGGGCAGGGCAGGGCAGGGCAGGGCAGGGCAGGGCAGGGCAGGGCAGGGCAGGGCAGGGCAGGGCAGGGCAGGGCAGGGCAGGGCAGGGCAGGGCAGGGCAGGGCAGGGCAGGGCAGGGCAGGGCAGGGCAGGGCAGGGCAGGGCAGGGCAGAGACAGAGTGGTTGAGGTAGCGAAGGTGGGCACATCAGGTCCTGTAGGTAGAGCGCCAGTAGGAGGAGGGCCTAGCAGGTGGAGTGAGCAGCAGCTGCTGGACTGCCGTAAGGAGCAGGGTGGGGGAGGTGCCACGCTGACGGGGGTGGGTCTCACCTGAGGGGCCACAACACGAAAGGTGGCGTGCTGGAAGAAGTGCGGCCTGAACTGGTAGCGCGCAAACTTTGAGGCCAACTGGCCCGTGCTGATGAATGAGCCGCCGAGGATCTGCAGAGGGCAGGGAGAGAGGGAGGGGGAGAAGGTGGGAGGGAAGGAGGGAGGGAGGGAGGGAGAGAGAGGAGGTGTGGAGTCCGGGTTGACAACACTGTTGCTGCGAGGGCATGGGGGGAGCAGTTGGTAGGGCAGGGCAGGAGTGAGAGCAGGCTCCCTCCTGGGGTCTGATGCTTATGGGGGCAGGTGCTGCACTGTTCCATGCCAACCTGACCCCGGGCGCACCACTCCTCCATGCTTGGCCTGACCACCAGTGTTCCACCTAGCTAGTGTGGCCCAAGGCGCACCAGCTGGTGTTTGCCTCCAAAGCAGGGGGCGGAGAAGTCCTCGTAGTAGGGGTGCACTGCAAAGCCTGGGAAGGCGGCGTAGTGGTCCTCGGCCCACTCCCAAGCGTTGCCCAGCGCGTCATGGAAGCCTGGGGGCAGCAGCAGGGCAGCAGCAGGGCTTTGGCAGGCGGCAGCATCAGCACTGTAGACCCGGTTCGAGCCCAGCCAGTAAGGAGGAGGTCGAGGGCAGGGTCAGTCAGCCAGGGTCAGGGTCAGGGTCAGGAGTGTGGCAGGGACAGGGGCCTTGCCTAGCAGGATGGATGGCCTTGCCTAGCAGAGTCTGACAGGGGAGGCGTGGGCTGTGTGGGGAAGAAGCAGCAGAGGCTGCCATGATGTTGAGCCAGACAGGGCGACCAGCTCCTCCAGGTGCACAATGATATGCCTGCCTCTCCTCCCCTAGGCCCAGGCTGCTGCCCACCTGCCCCAGCCCCTACCCCAGCGCTGGCGGCACCCACCCTTGGCACTTGCTGGCAGCTCCGTGACTGGGCTCTGGCTGCTCCAAGCCAGCTGCAGGTTGGCGCCTAGGCGAGTGGGTGCATCAGCCCCGCCCGCCAACATGGCCGGGTCAGGGTTGCAGGCAGGGTCCTCGGCGCACTCTTTGCCCTTGCCGCTGGACCCCCCAGTGGCCTGGCTGCTGCCCAGGGCATGAGTCGGGGAGGAGCCAGGGGTGGTGGGGGGAGGGGTGGGGGGAGAGAGGGGGCCCTCCACACCCCAGGTCTGGGGGAAGTCCACACGGTCGGGGGCGTTGCGCAGCAGCTGGTGCTCGGCCTCAGTGATCACCCGGTACCTGGGCAGCCAGGGTGAGTGGGGCCAGGTCAGGGGCCAGGTCAGGGGCCAGGTCAGGGGCCAGGTCAGGGGCCAGGTCAGGGCCCAGGTCAGGAGCTGGGAATAGAGTCAGGGTCCGGAGCCTGGTCAGGTCGGGTCAGATGACAGGCAAGGCCAGATGGATGGAGAAGGGGAAGGGGTAAGAGAACAGGACAGGGGTGCAGTGGCAGCGGGTGGCAGGGGTAGGTGTAACAAGGTCAAGGTGAAGGTGAAGGTCAAGGTGAAGGTGAAGGGGTTGAGCACAGGGCTGGGGTCAGGTGCACAGGGACAGGTCCAGTGGGCGTCCGAGTGGGGAGGCAGGGTCAGGGGCGGGGCCCCAGGGTCCATACCTGACTGGTGACGCGTCCTGCTCCGTGCGCCAGGCGCAGAATGCCTTGGCCTCGTGGTAGTTCACATCCACTGGCCAGTCCCAGCGCATGTTGATGGCGTTGAACAGCGCGCGCAGCTGGTACCTGCAGGAGCAGCCCAGCAAAGAGCATGATTGCAACATTGGTCATGCGGGTGGGTGGGTGGGTGGGTGGGCGGGTGGGCAGCCAGGCACTGAGTCACGACCAGAAGCTATGACCAGCAACAACCAGACCCACCCACTCAAGCCACACCGCGCTCCGTCCACCTTCCCTAGTCTGAGTCTGATCCATTGCAGCCCCGCCCTCCCCCTTGACCTGCCCCACCCTTCCCCTTGACCTGCCCCACCCTCCCCCTTGACCTGCCCCACCCTCCCCCTTGACCTGCCCCACCCTCCCCCTTGACCTGCCCCGCCCTCCCCCTTGACCTGCCCCGCCCTCCCCCTTGACCTGCCCCGCCCTCCCCCTTGACCTGCCCCACCCTCCCCCTTGACCTGCCCCGCCCTCCCCCTTGACCTGCCCCGCCCTCCCCCATGACCTGCCCCACCCTCCCCCTTGACCTGCCCCACCCTCCCCCTTGACCTGCCCCACCCTTCCCCTTGACCTGCCCCACCCTCCCCCTTGACCTGCCCCACCCTCCCCCTTGACCTGCCCCACCCTCCCCCTTGACCTGCCCCGCCCTCCCCCTTGACCTGCCCCGCCCCACACTCACTTATGCAAGCCCTGGGGGCCGTTAGGGATCCAGAAGGTGGGCCACTTGGCGTTGCGGAAGGTGCGCCAGCCCCAGCCCTCAGTGCTCCAGTAGCGCACCTGGCTGTAGCCGCCTGCCTTGACAAAGCGCAGGAACTCGCCGTTTGTGACCTGGCGGGGAGGGCAGGGGGGTGGCAGCAGGGGGTGGCTAGGGTGGCAGCAGGGGGGGAGCTGAGGAGCTAGCAGGCACATGGCGACATGGGCACCCCAGGCATGCTGAGATGCAATACCCTGTGCCCGCAGGGACAGCGTGACCCCCAGCAGTATTAATACCACCACCACCATTACCACCACCACCACTATTACCACCACCATTACTACCACTATTACCACCATTATTACCACCACCACCACTATTACCACCAACATCATCCCCACCACCACAATTACCACCACCATTACTACCACCACCACCACAATTACCACCACCACCACCACTGCCGCTACCAGGAGAGCATGTGAGGAGTAATGCGCTGGTGGCAGCTGGAGGGTCTGTGCTTGGGGCCCCTGTCCGCCAGCAGTCACGCGGCCACTGACCTTGAAGCGCGAGGCACAGAAGGGCTGGACTGCAACCTGCTTGCCGCCATACTCATTGTCCCAGCCAAAGCTGGGGTAGCCGAGGGGCTTGCCTAGCGCCACTGTCTCCGCTCCCACTGTGCAGGCATGGCAGGGAAAGGCAGGGAGGGCAGCGCACCAGGAGCTGGCTGGAGCACAGGCAGGCGAGCAGAGCAAGTGCATGTCTGCCTAATCACTACCTGGTTGCCAGACTGCTGCCTTTCCCCTCTCTTGCTATCTCTCCCTTCCTTTCCACCCTTTCCATCCCTTCCACCCTCGCTCTCCCCCTCGCCCTCCCCCTCGCCCTCGCCCATTCCCTCGCCCTCCCCCTCGCCCTCCCCCCCGCCCTCCTCTTGTACCTGGCACAAGGTCATTGGCTGGGTAGTCCACGCCCTCTGCTGGCAGTGCGGGGGAGGGCTGCGCTGATGACGGGTGGTACTCAGGCCAGTACTCCGGCTTGCGCACACACGCCAGCGGCAGCTCCCGGATCAGCACACTGGATGTCTCAAGGTGGATGCGCTCATGCTCTGGGCCCATGAACACGGCCCAGGCCGGGTCGTCCAACCCAACATCGGGCTTGTCCAGGCAAGGGTGAGTGAGGATAAGCTGGGTGGAAAGAATAAGGCAGGGGTGGGGAAGGGGTCAGGCGGAGGAAACAAGCAGTGGGGTGGGGGATGGGGTGGGGGGGGGGGAGGGGGGGGTGCATGGAGCAGGCGTGGTAGGGGGTGGGGGGCAAACTAAGACGACTAAGGGCAGGTAAGGGAAGGGGGTGAGAGGGGGGGTGCTGTTCTGGCACCAGTGTAAGGTGTGGGTGATGTGTAAGGTGTGGGTGATGTGGATGAAGCAAGGTTGCCTGGGAGAGGCGAGAGGATGGCAAGGGACGTTGGGCTAATGAGGGGGAGTGACCAATGTGAGAGGTAGAGGGGCGTGGTAGGTAGAGTCAGGGGCAGGGAAGTGACAGGAACACTGCAGCGGCAAGGCTCGGTCAACAGGGTGGCTCAGCCCCAGGGCCTGGGGCAGTGCATGACCAGCGGCACACGAACATAACATGCATGTGCTTCGACACATGACCCATCACATCTAGCAGGGGACTCCGCGCATCATGAGCACAGATGCGCCCACCCCACACATGCATGCTTCAACACCTTTCTCTTCCCCTCCATCATTCTGTAAATCGTGCCTTCCTCTACTTTTCCCTTTCCCCTGCCCCACCTGCTTCACAATCTGGTAGGCTTTGCGGCGGTAGTCTGTGATGGCAGCAATGGGCGGCCAGTCATCCCTGCCCTGGGACAGGTCATCCCATGACATCTCATCCACACCCGTCTCAAACAGCTGCGCAGGCAGGGACAGGCGCAGGGTTGAGAGGGGGGATGAGGGCTAGGGGGGGCAAGGGTCAGGAGAAGGGTGGGGGTGAGGATCAAACGGGGGGGTGAGGGTTAAGGGCAGGTACAGGAACAGGAACAGGAGGAACAGGAGGAACAGGAGCAGGGGCAGGAGCGTAGGTGCAGCAGGGTAGGGGCAGTAGGGTAGGGGCAGTAGGATAGGGGCGGTAGGGCAGGGGCCAAAGGGGACGGTCAGGACAAGGGGCGGGGAGAGGGCAAGGTCAGGGACAGCAGCGACGGTATGAGGGGCAGGGGCAGCAGCAGGGGCAGGGGAGTCACATGGCTCACCTGCTCAAAGAACTGGTCAATGCCGTCCTCCAGGACGCCAGCCACCCGCAACTTGTTTATGTACAGCACAGCCGGGTGGCCGTAATAGAACACCATGGGATGGCGCAGCTGGTGGTAGGGCTGCCGCAGGAACGTATCTTCTCCTTGCAAGGATGCAAAAAGCACCTGGGCAGCAGCAGCAGGTCCATGCCAGCTCTTGGAACTCCTCACCGTTGCATTCACCAACCTTAGGTGGTATTGGTAAACGCACCCACCACCCCAAGCAAGCACAAACAGCACCTTGTGCCCCAGGCTCTAAACATTGGCAAGTTGATGGCTGCGGGGAGACGAGCCAATTGTGATACCACTTGCACGCACTTCTGTCAGGGTCCACGCATTGTCGAAGTAGTCCAGGACCTGTTGGCGAGTTGCCTTGTGAGTGCTAGGCAGGGGCAGAGATTTCAGGCAGCCCTCCACCGGGCAGTAGCCGGGGCACTCGGTCGGGTGCAAGCCTGCGGCCATGCAAGGGGTGGAGCAGCAAGCACAGTGAAAGCTGCGATGCAATACATACGAGACCGCAGCTGGCAAACAAAGCCAGGCGCCACAATTGCGCCACAGCGGACCTGTCCACCAAGAGAGTCCTCGGGGGCCGATGAGCTGGTCGTCGCCAGCAGCCTTGTGTATCCCAGCTGCCTTGAGCAGCTCCGGCCTCATATTTAGAGACGGATTACGGGTGGCCATTTGTTTGCTGCTGCCTGCAGCAATGCAGGGATGCCCGACGATTGCCCAACCGCACGACCACTTGCCTCGAGAGTATGGCAGACGTGAGGTGGCCTGTGGGCCTGTGTGGCTCTCGACAGCACTGTGGAAATTGCAGCCGGGGGCCAATGCGATGAAGCGTTGATGCGATCAATCGCGCTAACCTGGCAGGTTGCGGCCCCAAGCAGTTTCCTAGCTTCGTGACCAAGCCGGGATGGTACAGCACTGGCAAAGATACCACTATAGGGTTGAATGCACTCGGCGATGCAGCGATCGGCGGCAACGTGGCAAGCACACTTTATGACGGGACTTTATTACAGGTGTAACGACATAAGATAGGCTGTCACGACATAGCTATAGCGCCCGAGCCACGGCCGACCTTGCCATCCAGCGTCATTCGCAGTACTTCCTGAGGGCTTGAGGTGGCGAATGTGTATGGTCGAAACATTTGCCGGATAACCCACTTGGCCCATTGTCCCGTCGCAACACCAACACCAACACCAACACCAACACCAACACCAACACCAACACCAACACCAACACCAACACCAACACCAACACCAACACCAACACCAACACCAACACCAACACCAACACCAACACCAACAACAACAACAACAACAACAAACAGATCAAATACTGCTTCCCACACATCCTAAGTCCTAAGAAACTCGCAAAGACCAGTAAGATTTTATCAGGGGGTCCGCCAATGGCGGGGGTGACCTACTACATCCATGGCAGCTATGCCTACGCCTCGAGATTGGGAAATCTCAGGAGGGAAAGTGGACCACCAACTGCTGCACCCAGCCATGGGCCAGAAGCATGAGGAACAAAATGGAGGGCATGACGGTGTAACCCGTGGTGGTGCCCCGTGGTGGTGCAGCCAGTGCTTTTCAGATTGCTGCCAGCATCAAGGCAGCGCTGACAGTGCAGGCAGGGCCACGTGCCTCCTGTCCGTGGCTAGGCAGCTAGTCAGGCACAGGCGGCAGCAGCTGCAGCAACAGCCGCAGCAACGAAGACGCAAACCCAGCAGCTGGTAAGGCTGCAGCAGACGCATGATCTGGAGCTGTCAGCCTGCAGGGAAGATACCTGCCTGGCTGCCTGCCTGGCTACTGCCTGCCTGGCTACCTGCCTCGCTGTGTGAGCAACACACGGTATGAGAGAAATGAAGATCAATCACACGCGTAACTTTGTGACTCAGAAACAATGTACATTCGTTACAATGTGATTATATGCAAATTCCTATGTAATTACACGTAAATTACATGTAATTGCACGCAACTACGTAATTACACGGCGTGAGTAGCTTTGTAACGTTGTAAAGGCTCCGACAACACAGGCCCGGCACCCCACACCCGAGCGACATAGCATTATTCTGCGTATCAGTAAGACATTCATTTAGACTACTTAATGTGGGCAACTGAGCAGCCTGGTCAGTTTTCCCGACACATACTGAGAGGCAGGTGTGAATACCTCTCTTTTGTCTCTATTTTCTTACCCACTCATCCGGTCTCACATCTGCCGTCGGCCTGTGCCCTCGCATTCGCACTGCGTGGTGTACCTATGACCACGATTTGACTATGACCGCTCGTAACCGCATCATTCGTGCTCGTTTCTGGTGTTTTTGCTGCTGGCTGGGTTGCATAGCTGTAACGGTAGGTGTTGTTGTAGTAGTTAGTTTGACCTCCAGTGGACTGACTTGTTTGGCATCGCATCGCAGCGAGCACTCCCAACTCCAGATGACCTATGGCCCACCAACCTTGCGGACTACGACCGAGCTTCTACAGGTTGAGGCTTGGACTTTTAGAGTGTGACTGCCCCAACCAGCCTTACAGTCAAACAAACATGTCAACATGTCAGCCTTACAGCCATGGAGCCCCAGCCAGCCTTACAGCCATGGAGCCATAGCACATCTCGTAGCCTTTACCCAGCCAACTCCTTCACCCAGCCAGCCCCTACACAACACCATGCAGTAACACAACTTGTCTCCTATTCCTGGTTAGCTCTGAGGAATAAAACCCTAGCCTCATATAATGCCGACGAACACGGTGACAGCCATGGAAAACACCCATCATTGCTAGCCAAGTTCAGCGCAACAAGGAAGCACTGTGGCAGCATGGACCCTTTATCCTTCACCTTGCAGATGCACCAGTTGCAGCTGATTGTCGGCACACGCGTTGCGCACACTGGCGAGATACTTCAACAAGCCAGCATTGCATCAAACATGCATGTCCCAGCAGGCCAGCGCAGTAGCTCTAGGACAACCCCCTCAACTCTACCATAAGCCTGAGAGCATGTGTTGTTATCGCAGATGGAAGTCGCCATGAGAATGTACAAGGCAGGCTGGACGCCAGAGCCTTCTGGCTGTCTGAGCAGAATGAATCAGATACACGCGTGCTGCAGGAGCTGGTTGCAACAGTACCACTCACTTCCCATCCTAGCTCCTCCAAGATATCAGACGGGTACATCGAGCCGGCAGCCAGCTTGCATTCCAATGATTTTGCAGCCACAGCACTAGGCGAAGAGCCTGGGAAGGCTCAACACAGCAGTGGCACGTCTCTTGCAGCAAGCCAGCATGCAGCAGCATGGCAGCAGCGCTTGGCTTTCGTGTGGCACCTTGGCAAAGCTGGGGCGGTTACAGGGACGTCACAAGCCCTACATCTGCTGAAGGTGGGATACCATGGCAGCCAGGCGTGCTCTTCCCTGGCTGCAAGCAGCATGCAGAGGAGCTACACACCTAGCTGCCTGGACAACCCGACAGCTGTACACACAGGGTGCTGCACTGTGCCGCATCATATACCAGCTGACGCATCCAACACGGATCATAGCTGACCCTGACATCGGGGTGGGCAGGGCCAGTATGGCGCAGGTGGAGTCTGGCAGCCAAGACAGCCTTTCTGCTGCTGCAGAACAGCAGGCAGCACCAGAGGCAGTTGAGCTGGATGCAGATATGGAGCACACAAGCTGCTGTGCAGGCACAGAGCTGCAAGGGCAGAACGGAGAGGTGGCAGAGGGGGAGGAGCAGCAAGAAAGCAGGGTAGCAGCCGCGGACCTACTTAAGTTGAACACAGCTGATGGCACCCTAGCTGATTCTCATTCAGCCCCTAGCATTGACTTGGCCCCTGAGCTGAACCCAACCCATGACTTGGACCCAGCCCCTGAACAGCGCGCAGTGGATGACCTAGGCTCACCCCTAGCCCCACTACACATTCATGCCACCCCTGCGCATGACATCATACCCAGCGCTGTGACACCGGCCCCTCCCCATGCCATGAATCCGGCTGACCCAACACCAGAAGCACCACATCAGCCAAGCCAGCTAGGCTGGCCTTTCACACCCCTTCTTGATACCCCAAACATGTGTTACCTGAACACCAGCCTGGACAGGACTCAGTCCTGGGCCGACCTTGTCTCCAGCCTGGGTGCCCTGGATGCCTCCAGCCTACCTGCAGCCATTATTGACACCACCTGCGCTGCCAGCACCAGCAGCCCCACCACAGAGCGCATGAGCAACAAGCTGGATCTACACCACCTCCTGGCCCAGCTAAGATCTTTTACTCAAACCCTCACTCACACTCTGAGTGACCTACAGCAGTGGTGGGCTAGGACTTGGCAACAGCTGTCCCAGCCAGGCCCGGCGCAAGCCTGGTCCCAGTGGCAGCTGCCCCTGGCCTGCCTGGCATCAGGCTGTGCCGCCGCCTGTGCCATGTGGGTGGTAATGGCCCATGCCATGGACCGCCAGCTCCGGGCACACACTCGGGCCCTCAGCTGCCAGCTGTTGCAACATGCCCAGGAGCTGGAGGCAGGCAGGTCCCAGCACTCCAGCTGGCAGGTCCAGTTCCAGGAGCAGGCAGAGCAGGCTAGTGCTTGTGCTGACGCAGCCGCCAGCGTGGCCCTGGCTATGCTGAGCCAACAACACAGCCAGGCAGTGAAGCGTTTGCTGGCAGCCCAGGCTTCCTCGATGGCAGCTGCCAAAGCAGCGCATGCAAAGCAGCTGGGGGAGGCTATCATGCGCAAGCATGCCAGCAAGGCAGCACTGAGGCGGCTGGCGGCGCAGACTGCTGCCAGCACCAAGGCAGCACTGACAGTGCAGGCAGGGCTGCGTGCTGGCCTCCTGTCCGTGGCAAGGCAGCTAGTCAGCACTCGGGCGCAGCTTGAGCACATGCACAGTCAGGTGGCTGCTGTGAAGACCTGGGTCGCCCAGCAGCAGCAAGACAGGCAGGCACAGGCTGCAGCAGCTGCAGCGACAGCCGCAGCAGCCCAGGCGCAGCTGCTGCAGGAGCAGAACCAGCAGCTTGTGGGGCTGCAGCAGGCGCATGCTCTGGAGCTGGCAGCCTGCAGGGAGGGTGCCGCTCAGCAGCTGTCGCGCTGCCGCCAGGAGGCAAAGGCTGCGGCCCACACGGCTGCCAGGCGGCACGCCAAGCTCACGTCAGCCTGGCTGGTGCTGCGTGAGCAACACAAGGTACTCATCACACACCTAGAGAACAAGGCAGTCATGCAGGTGAGTCCAGCGAGCCAAGCAGCTAAGGCCACACAGGTCAGGCCACATGTTTTAGGTACAGAGTGCTGCAAGTAAGAAGAGAGTGTGTGGCTTGCTTGGAAAGAGGCTTGGCTGGCAGGCACTCTATGCCTAAGCCTGGTGCTGTTACAATGCGCATGGTCCCCTCCCAGCTGCAAAGGGCTTGCATGAGTTGCCCCTCGCATGACTGTGGTCACCAGCCTAGGCAACCAGTCGCCGTCTGCCCTATGCCACCAATGCTAACCTACACGAGAGTCTTGTTATTCGTGAACTTCCTCCCTACAGGAAGTGTCTGGTTGGTGAGGAGGTCCAGCCTGCTGGTCCCTACGCTTTGCATGCCACGCAGCTCCTGCCACTGCCAGCCCAGGTGCCTCCTATCCTTTCTGCCCCTGCTGCCTGCTCCCTGCCTTGCACCCACCTTCTACTGCACCCCTCTCCCCCTCTGCTCGTCTTGCTGCCCCACCCCCCAGGTGCACCAGCACCAGCGCAATGTGGAGAGGCTGGAGGCGTCACTGGCTGAGCAGCACTGCGCCACAATGGCTCTGCAGCAAGAACTATCTAGAGCCCGTGCTGACGTGGCGAGCAAGGAAGACATGCTAGTGAGGTCCTGGGCAGGGCAGTGGATGGGGTTGGCAGGGCTGGCGGCAGTGGCTGGGGCAGTGGGCGGGGCAGTGAGTAGGGCTGGCAAGGCAGGCGACAGTGGGTGGGGCAGTAGGTGGGGCTGGCAAGCCAGGGAGAGTAGGGCAACAGGGCAGGGAGGTAGACCAGTGACTATTAGTGCTGAGTGGGGCCAAGTGGGCGCATGAGCCACCAGGGTAGCACCTTGCCAGGGACATCGCCATCTTGCTTCACTGCATACCTCACCATCAACGCACGCGTCACACTCCTCGCCATGCCTCCCTCGCCTCCTGCCACTGTCCCCATAATCACGCCAGGTCACGCCCTTAACTGCCAGGCTGTGCTTGCTGTGCACATGCCCACCCCAGCAGTACCCTCAGCAGCCCCAAGGGCTGGAAACCTGTTGCTAGGGCAAGCGTGTGTGTATCATGCTCCACATATAGGTCCACCCTGACTGGCTGCGCTTGGTGAACTTAACTTGATACATGCCCTGACCCAGCTCCTGGTGCGCTTGTGCCTGGCCATGCTTGTGTCCAGGCTGAGCTGAACGTGTACCTGGACGAGAACATGGTGCAGATAGGGCAGCTGCAGGCAGCGCTGCGGGGCAAGGATCAGCAGGTGTGGTGCAGTGCAGGCAGGGCTCGTTCGCTCATGGGGCAGCAGCAAGGCAGAAGCTGCCTGCCTGCCCTGCATGCACTGTACTGCCACCCATGTCGTGGCATATACCCCAACGCCGTGTCAGATTGCAAGCCGGCTCAAAGGTTCCTCACAGGCTCCATCCCGCTGGTTTTACACCAAGGGCAGCTCACAGCTCCCATGTCACTGCTCTGGCCCCACCCCCATGCTCGCTTCGATGACTCGCAAGCAAACACCTCCATGCACTAGCCAGACACATAAATATGTAGTGGGGTGTATCTGGCCCTGTCACACAGGTGAATCTTGTGCGTAGATTCCATTTTTTCTATCTTCTTCCTTGCCCTGCGCTGTACTCAACGCCGCACAGAACCATGGTGGTCCGACTGACCTCCCTCCACCTTTCTCCAACACCACCCCTCTGCTCCCTACCCGAGGCCCCACCCACTCTCTAACCATGGTTTCTTGGTGTGCGACAATCTCACACTGGTGGTTGCTGCAAACTAGACTCTGACCGCCTGACCTCTGTCCACCTGATCTGGCCACCTGACCTAGCCACCTAATCTGGCTACCTGACCTCCTGCCTGTTTACTGTGAGCTACTTACATCATGGCCTGTTTTGACTATGGCAGATAGCCCAGAAGGTGGAGCTGATGGAGCAGCTCCAGGGCACTCTGCAGGGCGTGGAGGAGAAGGTGGCAGCCAGTGAGGAGCTGGGCAGAGAGCTCAGCCGGCAGCTGGAGAGTGCCAAGGTGTGCAAGGGGAATGGCTGCGGGGGAGGCAGGTAGGGGCCACATGCTAGGTGAACACTGAGCTGGCACTGCAGCAGCTGCCCTTGCTTCAAGTGCCAGCCAGTTCAGGCCTGGACAGGAGTTCTGGAGCAGGCTCAGGGCATTGATGTGTGTTAGGCACTGCAGCACCTGCAGCAAGTTCTGTGGCCCCCGGCTGCTCGTGAGTCAGACCTAGGATAAGACAACAAGTTCTGTGGCCCTGGCTGTTGGTGGTCAGAGCGTAGGATGATGCAACAGGGCCTGTGGCCCCTGGCTGCTCGTGAGTCAGAGCTAGGATAGCTAGAGTTGAGGCACAGCAGCAGCTGGAGACGTGGCAATGTGTCCACTGAGCTGCTGCACCCCTGGTTGCCAGCAGGAGCTGGATGCTGTCCGCCAGGCAGACATCACGTCACTGCAGGAGCAGGTTGCTGTCATGGAGCCTGAGCTTGCCAAGGTGAGGCTGGTCTGGCAGCAGGGTGTGACGCTCACATGCAGGACTTGAACACTCCCCATGAGCACGTCCATGCATATCCAGGAACGAGTTTTATTACCTGGCATAGTCCCAGCAGAAACTGCTGTGACAGCCTATGACCGAACAAGCCATTGCCTGGCCTGCTCAATTGTACATCCTTGCTGAGCCTTAATGCCAGGACAGGCATCTTTGCCTGTGCCGGTGCTTTTTCTGTGCCTTGTTGTCGAGCAAGCCTGGACGATGTTACTCCATGTCTTCATACTCGTGTGCTGCCGCAGTCAGTGTATGCGGTGTAATGGTGGCTGTCCCTGTTTACTCAACCAAAATGCCCCGTGGAGCTGTGCCTGCCCCTCCAGCACGCACCTGCCAATGCAAGAGTTACTGCCAACGCCTGCCATGCACCCTGTCCTGGGCTTGGCCTGCAGCTGCCAGTGTACGAGGCTCGTCTCATGGAGGCCACCCACCTGCTGGAGTCCTTCATGGCCCGGCAGACCCAGGCTGAGCAGGCGCTGGCCGGGCTGCAAGAACAGCTGGGTGGCAAGACAAAGGACATTGAGGCGCTCACCAGGTGGGTCCCAGGGCTGGTTGGGGCTGCACTCAGGGCTGCATGGCGGCAACCATTCTAACAAGGGAGGTGGATGCTGGCTATGGATGGCTATGGCTGACTGTGGCTGTCTGTTGCACATGGCTGCCGCTGGCCTATGGCTGTATATCGCTGTTTGTTGTGCAGCACATGACTGGGAGTGGCTGCCCACACTCACCTACCATTGTTGCTGCAGAACGATTTCGCTTGCCATCCATCATGATTTTAACACACCGCAAGCCACTGGGCACCAAGGCCTTTAGCCTGACTGACATATTGAATGCTGGGGAGGGAGTGTGTGCACTTAACCCTGCCCCGCCCTAACCGCGTCCATCCTGTGCAGCCAGCTGGCCGCTGCTGCCACTGCTGCTGCTGCCCGTGAGCGCGAGCTGCAAGCCCTGGTGGACGCCAAGGAGAGGGAGCTGAAGAAGCAGGCAGAGGCAAAGGTGGGTGGCAGACGAGCCTCACCTGTTCTTGTGCCACACCATGGCAGCTTGCTGTCTGCTGCTGGCCTGTGTGTGTGGTGGGATAGTGGTGTGATGAGGACAGTGCGATAATGTCATGACATACGTCATGGCGGGGCGGCATACAGCGCAAACGCTGCTTGTCAAGGCTGCTTACATGCTACTCCTCACTATGCCTGGCATGGAGGATGCTAGTGTGGGCTGTCAGTGACGAGTACGGTTGCTCACACATGACCACTAGTGGGTGCTCCCCGTCATCATCATCGTCATCACATGGCATTCGTCGACGTTGCTGCTCATCAGATAAGGCATAGCCTGGGAGTGCCACGCAGGACAAGGAGGTGCGCATGCGGCTGGGAGACATAGCGCTGCTGAAGGCGGAGGCTGCCCAGCTGGAAATGGAGCTCAAGGGCCTACGTAAGCCACGCACGCCCCTGCCTGCCGCGAGCAACGTATTGCAAGCCCTCAGCACCAACACACCTGGCGCCTTCAGCAGCATGCGCTGAGGAGGGGGCTGGGCTGGGGCATTGGGTCGTCAACATGAGGGGGGCAGTGGGAAACGTGATGCTGCCACATGGGACATAAGATGGGTTTGTGGCTAATGGCGCCTTGCTAGGTTAGAGGTTAGGGTTACTGGGTTTAAGGTAGAAGATAGACACCATTTCAGCTTTGAGGCGCCCGGCTGCCATAGCCAGTGATACAGTAGGAGATTGTGGCAGCTACATATGTACGAAATGTAATGTCACAGCTCCTGAGCCATTAGCTTCTAAACATTTGAACCTTGGTAAGGTGACCTACTCCGTACCCGGGACAACTTGTTGAACCCAACACTCGTACCCAGCAAGCTATAATACATGGCTGGCGGGGTACAACATCCACGGCCATGACATGTCAAGATATTTGATGTCATATTGAAGGAAGAGATTACATGCATCAAATGGCAGTACACCATGACGTGGATAATTGTCAGAAATACATTTGTCTACTAAAAACACCGGCGGCTACCATTCATATCATTTTATGGAGCTGCCTACACCTGTGATACCTTACCACAATGCAAACAATACCATCCGGCCCCCTTCTCCCTCACTATGGCCTCCATCTGAGTCGGACCACTAGGGATCACTAGCGGGACTACTCAAATGGTGTTAATGGGCTGTGTGGAGTGTACCCAATGCGAATGGACATGGTGCATGACTGCCTACCACCTACAGTATTGCCTGACCGCGAGGTCTATGGTGTAGATTGGGCATGACTGACATGCAGTAATGTACTTGCCAATGGCAGCTCAAATGGGGGGGGGACCACACACTACTGTTCCTCAGTAGGCTGCTGCTGCTGCTGCTGCTGGGCCTTAAGTGGCTTGTCTCGCAGCCGCTCGTAGCCCAGGCCAGGGTACTCCTTGCCCTTGGCCGGCAGAGCTGCCTTTTCTGGCCACCAGCACAGCTCCAGTGGGCGCCACCTGCTCTCCTCAATGCACTGCATGTTCAGCGCTGCATTGCAGTCCCTGTCCAGCCACCTGCCTGGCTGTGGTGCTGGCTTGGCTTTGGCAGCCTGGCCCTGGGCCTTGCCTGTGCCCTTGGTGGGCTCAGCTGCGAGCTCAGCATTGGTGCGCTTGCTGCGCTTGGCTGGCGGGGGAGTGCTGGGCCCAGGCTTTGAGGCTGCTGGCTGTGTGGCTGCCTGGCTGCTGAGTGGGACCTATGAGGGCTTACGTGTGGCCACTACCGGGCACCACATAAGGCCCCGCACTGGCTGGTCACGCTACTGGCTCCAGGCTGGACGCAGCAGGCGGAGGTTCACCTGCCCTGCTGGGGGCTTCCAGTCTACACGCCTGGTGGGCTGCTCATGGTCCAGCTCCTCCTCACAGGGCTGCTGGCCATTCACTGCCGAGCTGACCCGGGTGGTGCGGTGCTCATCCACTAGCACCACCCTGCCCCGCCGCTGGTCTGTCCCCCTGGTCCTGCACACCACCTTGCAGCAGGCACGCAACACCGCATCGGCACCCCAGCCTCCCTGGGTGCCAATGCCAGCTGTACCGAGGAAGACCACCAGCTGCTTGGCACGCCCATGGCGCTCCATGGACACCGCCATGTCCTCCTATAACTGCAGCCATGCACACGAGGCACACACATGGTGGCTGACATGGTGGCACCAGGTTAGGCATGACACAGTCAACCACTCTTTCATTTCATGCCTAACCCACCACCTCTCAGTCCCGTACCCTCCCTCCCACACACCCTCACCTTCTTGAAGAACTGCTCCAGCGCCCGGTCCTGAGCTCCATACAGCCTCAGCCGCTGCCGTGCCCACTTGGGGTCCAGGTACACCTCCCACACCGCGTCCCAGGTGGCCAGGGTGACGGTGATGTGCTTCAGGTCGGCCACCAGGGATGTGTCGGCTGAGCTGGCTGCTGCCAAGTGCTGAAGGTGGGGCTTGATCGGAGCCAGCCACCGTTGGGTAGTGCGGCGGGCATTGTTCAGGCCACTGGCTGCTTGACCTGGCCCTTGGTCTGCTTCCACCGGGCCAGCTGGTCTGCTTCCAGCTGGCCTGAACCGTGGTCCCACACCCCTGAGGCTGCACGGACTGCTTGGGTGATGCCGGGGTCGATGCCCACCCCAATCTGCGTGGCTGGATCAAACATGGACTCACGCCGCTCAGCTATGTCCCTGCCTATGTGGGGGAGTCCCACTGCATGGGCCGCTGCTGCTGCTGCACTTGGGCGGCTGTTGCTGCTGGCAGCTGGGGGTGGGGCAGGAGGAGTGGGGAGGGGGCGTGTGTAGTGCACACACACGCTGACACCGTCTGTCTCTACCGTCTTCTCAAAATTGAAACCCCTTGTTGGGATGCCTTCCTGTGCTGAGCCACCTGTCCCAGTGCTTGCTGAGGGTCGCTTGCTGAGCCCTACTGGCCAGCTTGATGAAGTGCATCCCTACCCTGGCCATGGGGGTCAGGGTGAAGGGGTTGGGCAGGTCAGGATCCGGGGACCAACCCCACGCCTGCCACGCTTTGGCTGCCCTGGCGTGGGTGGGGTGGGGGGCTGCTGCCACTGCTTTAGGCACCGGCACACATGCACCGCATGGCGCATGCGGCAGGGGCAGTGTGTCCTTCAAGGAACCCTGCTTCTTCATGCCCAATAGACGGATCTGCTTGTCAGCCTCCTTCTTCAGGTCATTCACATGCGTTCTGAAACGCCTGGTCAAGGCAAAGCCTGGAGACAGCTCCGAGCTATCGATACAAAATGCCAGCCAGAAGCAGTCTGCAGCTAGCATGCTGCAATGGGTAGCGGACTAGCAGCATCCACTGTCAAGGGACAACAGATGAAGCCAGAAAGATCAATCATTCCACCTAATCAATCAATTGACCCTATTCACAGTCAAGGCACTGATGCCCAGCGTTTCAGTATTGAATGATACAAGGTGTACCGCAGAGCTGACAGAGTCCTCTATCCAGGGATGTGCGACACATAAATAGAAACCACGTGGCTGAGATGTGGCGTCGTTTTGATCACTAGGGGTAGTTTCTCTACAAGTTGGGACCGGCTGACTGAAACGCCTGACATCAACCAGCCCAACCCAGACTTCCTGCCCACCCTCGCACACAGTATGAATCACTTCTATCCAGCCAAATGACAACCCTTTTGTACAAGGTGGTGTTGAAAAACACCGGTGTTGTTGCTGGCTCAGAGCTGTTTTGATGGGCTCTTGCTATGTCGAGTAGGAGCACATAAAATGACTAGCCTCCGAAGCCGTACAGGGTGCGGCCCTGGCGCTTTTTTTTTTTTTTTTTTTTTTTTTCAGAGAGAGAGATTACAGGAGAAAGAAAGACTAAGAGAGAGACTAAGAGAGAGAGAAAAAGAAAGACTAGACATGTCTCGAGCAAGCTACCCCCTCCCTTCCTCAAAGAGGCAAGCAAACCCCACCCCACCACCCCACCACCAAACAGCGTCCAAACCACCCTAGAACGGTAACTACACCCCCCCAAGGAAAGACGTCCAAACACCCCCCACACCCCCACCCTCAGCAACCCCTCCACCTCGCCGACCCTAGGGACCCCCGGACAACACAACATACACCCCTAGGCCCCCCAGCACCAAGGCACAACCCTCGCTGCCCCTCCGCCCCCACTAAACGAACACAAGAACCTAACCTAGGGCTTCCCAGAGACCTAACAGCCTCTAACCCCTCAAAACACTCAGAACCCCCTAACAATCTAACCCAGCTCAAGCAAGAGGGGCAAGGAAGGGGACGGGCCACTGCAAGGACAGGCGCACAACTAGCTCACCCGCCCCAAACGCCCTCTCCTCCCGCTGCCTGGCCCCCGCTACTATCCCCCCGGCCTCCCCTCCCCCTATCCCCTCCAGCGCCCTCTCCTCTGCCCCCTCCTTGGCGAACCACCCTCCTGACGGCTCCGGCCACAACCGGTCAAACTGGTCTGCGCCAAGCTCCGGGTCCGTACCCCTAAACCAGGTGGAGGGCACCGCTCCACAAAGGCCCACCCGGATGTCTCTGCCTACCCGGTGCCAGTCGCGTTTAACAGCGGAGGAGAGGGTGAGGACGACCTCCTCTGCCACTCGTTGCGCCACCATCTGCGGCTGGAGGGCTGTAGCGGCCCCGGAGCTGCGGAGACGCCACACCGTGCCTAGATAGGCCACGCGCAACCTGAGCCACAGCAAACTGTCTGGGGGCTGGAAGGGGGGAGCCTCGCTGCGGGTGGGGCGACCACTGAGGAGCAGGAGGGCATCGCCGGAGGGGGGGCGGGTGCCGGTAAGGTGGCCGTACACATCCAACACCCACTCCCAGACCGGAGCCACGGCGGGGCAAGTGAGGAAGGCGTGGGTGAGGGTCTCCAGCTGGCCCGGCTGGCAGAGGCGGCAGGCGGATGAACCCGGGGCAGCAGCGCCCTTAAGGATGTGGCCCCACAAGGCCCCAACCATGAGGCTGCCGTGGAGCACCCGCCAAGCCACGATGGCATGCTCCCGGCGGAGGGTGGGGTCCATCAGCTCCTTCCACACCTGGAGACAGGACTGGCCCGGTCTAGTGGCTGCGGCCAGCTCATCCACCGTGCCATCGGGGGGGACTTGCAGGGTAGCTGGCTGCCTACCGGTGCGCCGGGGCCCTTGCTGGGCCTCCAGCTGCCGCTCCGCCCGCTCGGCTGCTCGTTGCTCCGGGGAGGGGCGGGGAGGGGCTCTGGCGGAGGTGTCTCGCCAGCGCGGCGCCTGGCTGCCTTGCACTTCCTCTGGGAGCAGCTCCTCCGCATCCCTGCCTTGCTGCTCCCGCTCTTCCGCTGCTCGCTGGGCTGTAACTTGCTGAGCGCTGGCCTGCCACCGCTCCTCCAACTCCCTGAACGCCCCTCCGTCAACTGCTGTCCCCTGAGCCAACCCGGCCTCCCGTGGGGGGCGCCTACCCCAAAGCACCGGCCACAGGCCCCCCCCAGGAGGGTAGAGCGCGTCAGCGCTGACTCGCTGGAGCTGGTGGAGGCGCACCTTGGCATCCCTGACGGTAAACTCCAAGAGGGTGGTGGTGCCCAAGCCCCACACCTGGGGATCCAGCTGCAGGTGGGCCCAGGGGCCTAGGAGCCACTCCTCCTTGGGCCAGGGAGGGGGCCCGGCCTTAAGCGCTGGGGCTCCACCTTGCCCTCCTGCTCCACCCCCTCCCTGCCCCCCACCCCTGCCCCTACCCCCGCTCCCTCCCCTGCCTCTGCCCCTCCCCCCCCCCCTAGCTACCCCCCCCTGCCCCTGGCCCTGACCACCCTCATGCCCTTGCCCGCCCAGGCGCCCTGCAGGCAGAGGACGGAGGTGGGTAGCTCGCTCTTCCGGTGTCAAGAGGTAGTTGGGCTTGTTCAGGCGGGCCACCGCAGCCGGCTCCCAGACTGCCCCCTCCACCATCTGGAACGTCCCCAGGGGGCCCTGGCCCGTGGGGTTAAGGGGGAAGAGCCGCCCGTTGGGGGCCACCCAGTGGGAGGGATGGAGCGCGGGGTGGCACCGAGCCACGAACCCTACCCCGGGCCCCACCCTCAGGCATTCCCAATCAGGCGGGGGGGGGTCACGGAGGTCCACCCACTGCTGCCAGGGCTCCGGGAGGCAGGCTCTAACCAGGTCAGCAGCCCACCGGGTGACACCCTCGAGCTGAGACTGCCGCTGAAGGGCCTCCCGCACGTGGCGGACATGGGTCCAACCCTGGCTCTCTGCCTCCTGCCTAGCAGAAGAGATCAGGCGGATCAGAGGGTTGAACCACAACGGTTCCGCCATCACCGAGTAGAAGGATTGACTCTCTGGGGGTACCACCCGGAACAGACGAAGTTGGGCCAAGGCGGCCACGTGAGCTTGCAGCCGCGGGGTGATATTGCGCAAGGGAGGGGCGCTGGGGTCTGTGATGACCCAGGTGCTGAGGCCGTGGCTGGGGTCTGCCAAAAGGCTGTGGGTAAGGGGTTGCCAAGGGCGCACCCGGGGCGACCAAAGCTGGGCCAACATCTTCGCCCGCATGGCTGTGCTGATGACCCCTAGGTCTGGGAGCCCCACCCCTCCCTCCCGCCGGGGCATAACGCAGATGGCCTCGCTAGGGTACAGGCGGTTGCTGTTGGGGCTGCGCTCCTGGGGAAGGTCTGACGCAGCGACAAAGCGTTTGATGGCAAGGGCCATGGCCTGCGCCAAGGCTGTGGGAGGTTGCACGGCGGCCATCTGGTAGATGACCTTACTGGCCAGGCACTGCTGAGCCACCTGTACCCTCCCAAGCAGGTTGAGGCCCAGGGGCTGCCAAGGGAGGGAGGCCGCTGTGATGGCAGCTGCAGCACCACCATAGGCGGCCTCTCCTGTGGCAGCGTAAGAGGTCGCCCCTAGGGGGACCCCCAGGTGGCGCACCACCAACCCCGGCGGCGCGGCGCGGATGACCCCCCCTGCCCCTGCCCCTGCTCCTGCCCCTGCCCCTGCCCCTGCCCCTGCCCCTGCCTCTGCCCCTGCCCCTGCCCCTGCCCCTGCCCCTGCCCCTGCCCCTGCCCCTGCCCCTGCCCCTGCCCCTGCCCCTGCCCCTGCCCCCGCCTCTACCCTTCCCCTCTCCCCTCCCTTAGCGCCTCCCCTCCCCCCTCCCTCCCCTCCCACCCTTGCCAACCCTGCTCCCTCCGCCCCCAGGGCCTCCGGCTCGCCCTGACCGGTCACTGGTTGGACGCACGGCAGGGCCACGCTCTTGCTCACGCTCAGCGCTGGGCCGCCTGCGGCGCGGAACCGCTCCAAGGCCTCCACCACCACTTCCCCGTCCTTGACCCGATCCGCCACCAGGATGGTGAGGTCGTCCGCGTACTCCTTGGTGGGAAGCGCGGGGGTCAGGGTGGCAGCGTGCATGGCCAGGGGACTAGTGGGAATAGCGGGGGTGGTGATGCGACCCGCCCGCTGGAGCGAGCTGAGGTAGCTAACGAGCGGTTGCAACACCACACACCAGTACAACGGGGAAGCCCCACTGCCCTGTAGAAGCCCAGAGGCCAAGGGGAAGCTGTCGGTGAGGTAGCCGTTGACGAGCACCTGGCTGGTGGCCCCCCGGTGCAGCAGCTGCGCCCAGCGCACGTGCCCCTGCTGGCTGAACCCCATGGCCTCTAGCGTGTCCTGGAGCAGGCTCCAGGAAACGTTGTCATAGGCCCCTGCCAGGTCCAGCAACAGAAGCCAGGCAGGGCTGTGCCGCTGCTGGAGCCACTCCAGCAAGCCTAGGTGGAACTGCACGCTGTCGTTGATGTCCCTCCCTAGGATGAAAGCTGACTGGGAAGGAGACACTAGCAGGTCCAGCGGCAGCTGCAGCCTGTCCTCTAGGGCCCGGGCCACCAGCCGCACATCGCAGTTGAGCAGCGTGATGGGGCGGTACCCCGCCACCTGGTCTCTAGGCTTGCCAGCCTTGGGCACCAGGGTAATGACCCCAGTGAGGAACTCAGCCAGGGGGGCTGGGTCGCTCGTATCTGCCAGAGCCTCCCTCAGCATGGCCCGCAAAGGGCCCACCAGCTGAGGCCAAAGCCGGTCGTACACCTCCATGGGCAGCCCGTCTAGCCCCGGGGCCTTGCTGTGAGCACTGCCCTGAAGGGCCCGACCCAGCTCCTCCTCCGAGAGCATGGGATCTCCCCCAGGCCCTTCCGCAGCCCTGGCCTGAGCGGGGGTGAGACGTGAGGTAAGGCAGTTAAGCAGAGTGGCGCGCGCGGCTGGGTCGATGGCCTTTGCAGCGTAGACTCCGGTAGGCGCGGCGGCTGAATAGTGATGTTCAAAGGCCTGGCACGCTGAGCGCACCCCGTTTGGAGTGGTGAGGTCGGCCGCCAAGCCGGGCTGCCCGGGGAGCTGAAGGGAGGAGATGAGGGTGGGGGTGTGCGCAGGCTGGTCGCGGTGGTAGAAAAAGAAGGAGGAGCGGTCGCCATACACCTGGTCCAGGACAGCGCTGGCTAGCAGGGACTGATGGGCCACCTGCACGCGCTCCCCCACCCCGGCTAGGGCTGTCGTCTCACCGAGGTGCTGCGCTGCAAGCACCTCTGCCTGGCCGGCCTGCTCTGCTAGCTGCAGTTGGCGCACGAGGTGGGCCCTTGCAGCCAAGGCTGCCTTCTCCCTGCGCTGCCGCAGGTCACGCCTAGCTCGGCGCTTGGTCCTCAGGAACTGCTGGGCCCGCAGCTGGCTCAGAGCTGTTTTGATGGGCTCTTGCTATGTCGAGTAGGAGCACATAAAATGACTAGCCTCCGAAGCCGTACAGGGTGCGGCCTTGGCGCTTGAGGGCGTACACAACATCCAAAGCTGTCACAGTCTTGCGGCGGGCATGCTCAGTGTAGGTGACCGCGTCGCGAATGACGTTCTCCAGGAACACCTTTAAGACACCTCGGGTCTCCTCGTAGATCAGGCCACTGATGCGCTTCACGCCACCACGCCTGGCAAGACGGCGGATAGCAGGCTTGGTGATGCCTTGGATGTTGTCACGCAGCACCTTGCGGTGGCGCTTGGCCCCGCCCTTGCCCAGACCCTTGCCACCCTTGCCGCGTCCTGACATTGCGCAATGTGTTGGTTTGCCTAAAGATTCAAGACAGGAGTTGTTCTCGTACTCTCTGCCCGTCCCTGCCTTATTTGGAGCGGGTGGGGTCATCATGCAAGTGGGGGGGTCCTGCTGATCCTCCGTGACATGATCGCCAGTCCTAGTATGAAGCCAACATGCCGTCAAAGCATGCCGTGTACATAAAGCAGGACACAAGCTGACCTCTCAGACAAGACACAGCAGTCATGGCCCGCACCAAGCAGACAGCTCGCAAGTCTACGGGTGGCAAGGCTCCCCGCAAGCAGCTGGCCACCAAGGCTGCCCGCAAGAGCGCCCCTGCCACTGGGGGCGTGAAGAAGCCCCATCGCTACAGGCCCGGCACCGTGGCTCTGCGCGAAATCCGCAAGTACCAGAAGTCCACGGAGCTGCTCATCCGCAAGCTGCCCTTCCAGCGCCTCGTCCGTGAGATCGCACAGGACTTCAAGACCGACCTGCGCTTCCAGTCCAGCGCCGTGCTGGCGCTGCAGGAGGCTGCTGAGGCCTACCTGGTGGGCCTGTTTGAGGACACTAACCTGGCAGCCATCCATGCCAAGCGCGTCACCATCATGCCCAAGGACATCCAGCTGGCCCGTCGCATCAGAGGGGAGCGTGCCTAAGGAGCACCCCCTGCCATCTCCACCCACACTCCATTGACCCCGCCTTCAAAACCGGTGTTTTTCAACACCACTTCACCGGGATGTTGCTGCCACTCATTCCCTTCACCCACATCCTTCTTATCACAGTCATGCCCAAGAGAAGTGCCCAGCATCATTCCCAGCACGGCATACTGGGCAAACATGAGGGGGTTCGGGGGGGAGGCGTGCTTGATGCCTAGGTCAAGGTACCATGACTCTAGACTGCAGGTGTTCCAGCAGCCCATGCTGAGGGGCGTGCTCATAGGCAAGTGAATGGATGGGTTTGCCTTTCTGACTCAGGGTTTGCTTTCTGTGCATGGACAAAGCGACGGGAAATGAACATCGGCTGCGCGTGCTACGGCCTTGAAGGAACCCGGTGTGTACCTGACATGGAATGCTGCTCATAGCCAACATCTCATAGTTGATGGGGTCCCTCGTATTCCTCGACACGGGGCACATCCGCGCAGCTCAACCAGCAGGAAGCTATGCACCAAGGCTGCCATAGGCAAGTGGAACGAAGTTATGCTGCCTTTGAGAATCACTGCCACACTCTCATGTGATAAAGACAGCTCGTTACTGTTGATTTAGCACACTGGCATGCTGATAATGCATGACAGCCTTGCATTTACCTTGCATCTGAATGTATTTTACAATCGAGACAGTGCATCTCACCTGCCTGCAATGTACAGTGTCACAGTCAACCACTCACCATTTCTGGCACGAGCCTCCCCTCTCAAAGAATACGGCCCACACTCTCGATCAAGCCTCCAGTCAAGGTCTATGTCTGAGAATACACATCCATCCACATCCATCCTCTCACCCACACACCATGACGAGTACATCATGCAATGTGCAAGGCCTCACCTGATCCTACCAACAGCCCTAGGTGAATAGAGTTTGTTGCACTACCATGATCCATGCACATCCCAAGCATGCCATCATCTCGGCTCCCACAAATAGAATTTGGGCGAAGCCATTGCTTCACAACCGCCAATCACAAACCCTCGCTAATTCAACGCCAGCCTGGACAACTGCTCCAGTTCAGCCCACACCGTGCCAGCCCCTCCAACCGCACATGATGATGTGCATCACCCTCACCCAGGCCACCAGCCCGTGATGACCAAACATGGCCGACGCCATTGGCCATCAGACTAGTCGACCGTGACATGCCCGTCTCGCACACATCGCTCTAGCCACACCTTATCACAGCCATGAGGTGTGAAACCAGCGTGCCTGGTTCTGCACCCTACCGCTTGGACCAGTCCAGTTCCAGGACCAGTCGCTCCACCTCCTCCGCCGCACCTGGAATGTGCTGCAGCTCCTGTGGCCCCAAGAACATGCCCCAGGGCGCGCCACCGTACTTGCCGCTGTGGTGTAGCTGGTGGGCCACTGTCAGGCGCTTCATGTAGGGCAGGCCAGCGATGGGCCCAGTGGGAAAGCGCCTGAAAAGGCAAGGTGCAAGAGGTGGGTGTGGGAAGAGGTGGATAGCTTAAGGGTGGCAGGTGGGAGGGCTGTTGGCAAGGGCTGGAGCGAGTGTGCATCTTGTGCATGCATGCCTTACCCAGTGTGCTTGCATGTCACAGAGCACAGCCGGTGCTGTGGCCCTGGTCAGAGCCAGGTGGTGACAGTGCCAGAGGTCAGCCAACTGTGTCCTAGAAATGCTTCAACCCCAGTGTCTGGCCGTGTGTCTGGCTGCATGTATGATGCAGGTTGCATGCAAGACACACGCATGATGCGGTCTTGGTGGCCCGTGATGGTCTTCATACCCACCTGTGCACCAGGCCATCGTGTACAAACATGTATGCCATGCCGTACAGCGTGATGCCCAGCCCCGCGCCAAAGCAGGCCGCCCCCAGGACGTTGGGCAGCCAGAAGCCAAAGGTACACAGGAGCATGGCGGGCAGTCCTGTGGCCCACAAACACCATGTACACAGACAGACACCCTCATTTGGACACGCTACAAGTTAAGCAGTTGTGGGGCTACATCATGGCTTCCTCACCCCACTAGGCTGCCTTGCTCTGTCCGTGCAAGCATGGGTGGGAAGAAGAGATGTCCTGATCTCAAGGCTACACCTCACTGCCTTGCTCTACTCACTGGTCTGTGGCTGCTGTGTCCCATGTGAGGGGTGGCACTGGTGCAGGACCGACATGCGGCATGGCAGAGCAGATGCCCAGAGCTGGTGAAGAGACGCAGCTGCCACTGAGGGCCTTGGGTGGTGTGGGTGCCCAGCTCCTTGCCATGCTCATCTACACAAGTTCATCTAAGCTATAAACTGCACTATCACAAGAGCTTGCTGCGAGACCCCAGGCATCAGTGGATCACATAGGCTACATTAGTCAGTACTGTGTCGCCAACACCCTGGGCCGCCCTCCTCTACACCCTCCACAAACATCCCAGCCGCTGATACTGCCGCCTGCATTCGTCACTGACACGCTGGTAGCCTGTGACAGAACAGTCAGACTGGGCTCCTGCATAATGTCAGCACAGCTGCTGCACTGACCTGGTGCCGGGCTCAGGCCCGTGCTACTTTGGCAAGCAAGGAAGACATGCTAGTGAGGTCTAGGGGTAGGGCAGTGGGTGGGGCTGGTAGGGCAGGGGGCAGTTGGCAGGGCAGTGGGCTTGTTACAACTACTGAATCTCCTGTCCTTGTTCACTATGGGCCTCAGTGCTGAGGCTGGGGGTAGCCTGGCGGTCACACTAACCATTGATGATTGCAAACAAATCGTTGGCTTCAAAGGGTCCAGTGCGAGGTGTGTGGTGGCTTTTGTGCAGCAGCCAGCCCAGAGGAGACTCGTGCCAGATGGCTTTGTGTGCATAGCGGGCATACATCTCCATGCCAAGCTGCACATGGCACCAGCACCAGGCAGGGGGGTAGGCTGGCAGAGGGGTGTAGCAGAAGGGGCACCCCAGCCCGTGCCCAGAGAAGAGAAAGTGTTGTGCATTCAACAGGCACACACCCTTCTAATAGGGTCATACGTGTGCTTGGACCCGACATTGGATTGCTTATGAGTGGGTGGGGTGGGTGTGGTGGCTGTTCAAGTGCTTGTAGGCTGTGGCATGGATGGCAATAATAGTGGGTTCAATTGTTCTAACCATCAGCTTGGTACAGCTGCTTGGCCTTGGATGATGAAGGTGATGTAATGTGATGATGCTGGGCCAAGTCACTGTCAGAAGGGAGTAAATGGCTGAAACTCACCGCGCCACCAACCACCAAGAGGAGAGTGCCAGCCACTTCAACCCATGGCACTGCGCCGCCCACGGTCATGTGCATGGCGAATCTCAGGTAGGTGGCGAAGATGGCAATGCCTGACACGCCAATTGATGCTGCAATGGCGGCAGCTTGGTATGACAGCTGCTCCCTGCATGACCGGGGACATGGTATATGGGCGGGGTCAGCACAGCAAATGGCGACATGGATGTGCGGAACGGCATGCACATGCACGGATACTAACAGTGCAAGCGCCAGCATGTGGCTGTGAGGAGCAGCGTGCGGCAAGCGCTGTAGCTGGAGGTTGTTGGGTGCGGCTTTCTGCTCTCAGCTCACTGCTTTACTCCCGAAAGGACCGGCCTCACCGTTTGCGCCGGGCACGACGCTCTGCGATAGCCCGGTCAAGCTGCTGGAGTGCTACATCGGCGCTGTGCTCATCGCCCGCGCCGGCAGCCTGCTGTTCAGTACATTTGAGCACGGGAATGCGTGGCCCGTGCCCTGGCTACTCAAGAAGTGCAAGCCCGCAGATCGCGTGCCATTAGGATGCGGAGGCTGAGGCCGTCTGCGGGCGTTTGTACGGGCGACGTGCCAAAAACGCAAGCAACTTGCAAACTCGCCCACCTGCACGATTCCCACCGCCTCCTCTGTCTGTGGTGCTGCCACTCGCAGCCGAACTAACGACCGCTGAGCATGCAGGCAGACTTTGGGCCGCGTGATGTCGCGGGCTAGTTCAACGCGGCGGGCCTTGACGCTAATTGACTGCAGTTTCGACAACATCGTGGTAGCAGCAAATGACCGATGGAGATGAGGAGGTGGGCCGATGTGGGGCAGAGCGCTTGCACCGCTCACGGGCTTGTGAAATGTAGACTTCACAGCGCAAGTGCATCCGTCAACCAGGTGTTACAAACGCCCGAGCCTAAGGCGAGAGTGACCACTGAGACGTGGCCGCGGTCAAGTACACAACTCACCTTGAGCTTGCTGGCTGATGCCGTGGCACCGCGTCCATACACCCGCCACCGAAGAGACAGCTGAGGCAAAAGGAACAACAAGAGCAGGGGCGGGTTTTGTCGCAAGGCCAGTGTAGGGGGGAAACACCAGATGTGTCGATGCCTCTGCTGGGGCTCGGGGTTGCATCCTACACCACTGACTGAGTGGCAGAGGCCTGGCATGAGGCAGGCATACCCGGCAGGGTACCTGTATGTCTAGAGGAGGGGCACACTGAATACACCCGGGGCAGGGGCCGGGGCAGGGGCCGGGGCAGGGGCAGGGGCCGGGGCCGGGGCAGGGGCAGGGGCAGGGGCAGGGGCAGGGGCAGGGGCAGGGGCAGGGGCAGGGGCAGGGGCAGGGGCAGGGGCAGGGGCAGGGGCAGGGGCAGGGGCAGGGGCAGGGGCAGGGGCAGGGGCAGGGGCAGGGGCAGGGGCAGGGGCAGGGGCAGGGGCAGGGGCAGGGGCAGGGGCAGGGGCAGGGGCAGGGGCAGGGGCAGGGGCAGGGGCAGGGGCAGGGGCAGGGGCAGGGGCAGGGGCAGGGGCAGGGGCAGGGGCAGGGGCAGGGGCAGGGGCAGGGGCAGGGGCAGGGGCAGGGGCAGGGGCAGGGGCAGGGGCAGGGGCAGGGGCAGGGGCAGGGGCAGGGGCAGGGGCAGGGGCAGGGGCAGGGGCAGGGGCAGGGGCAGGGGCAGGGGCAGGGGCAGGGGCAGGGGCAGGGGCAGGGGCAGGGGCAGGGGCAGGGGCAGGGGCAGGGGCAGGGGCAGGGGCAGGGGCAGGGGCAGGGGCAGGGGCAGGGGCAGGGGCAGGGGCAGGGGCAGGGGCAGGGGCAGGGGCCGGGGCCGGGGCCGGGGCCGGGGCCGGGGCCGGGGCCGGGGCCGGGGCCGGGGCCGGGGCCGGGGCCGGGGCCGGGGCCGGGGCCGGGGCCGGGGCCGGGGCCGGGGCCGGGGCCGGGGCCGGGGCCGGGGCCGGGGCCGGGGCCGGGGCCGGGGCCGGGGCCGGGGCCGGGGCCGGGGCCGGGGCCGGGGCCGGGGCCGGGGCCGGGGCCGGGGCCGGGGCCGGGGCCGGGGCCGGGGCCGGGGCCGGGGCCGGGGCCGGGGCCGGGGCCGGGGCCGGGGCCGGGGCCGGGGCCGGGGCCGGGGCCGGGGCCGGGGCCGGGGCCGGGGCCGGGGCCGGGGCAGGGGCAGGGGCAGGGGCAGGGGCAGGGGCAGGGGCAGGGGCAGGGGCAGGGGCAGGGGCAGGGGCAGGGGCAGGGGCAGGGGCAGGGGCAGGGGCAGGGGCAGGGGCAGGGGCAGGGGCAGGGGCAGGGGCAGGGGCAGGGGCAGGGGCAGGGGCAGGGGCAGGGGCAGGGGCAGGGGCAGGGGCAGGGGCAGGGGCAGGGGCAGGGGCAGGGGCAGGGGCAGGGGCAGGGGCAGGGGCAGGGGCAGGGGCAGGGGCAGGGGCAGGGGCAGGGGCAGGGGCAGGGGCAGGGGCAGGGGCAGGGGCAGGGGCAGGGGCAGGGGCAGGGGCAGGGGCAGGGGCAGGGGCAGGGGCAGGGGCAGGGGCAGGGGCAGGGGCAGGGGCAGGGGCAGGGGCAGGGGCAGGGGCAGGGGCAGGGGCAGGGGCAGGGGCAGGGGCAGGGGCAGGGGCAGGGGCAGGGGCAGGGGCAGGGGCAGGGGCAGGGGCAGGGGCAGGGGCAGGGGCAGGGGCAGGGGCAGGGGCAGGGGCAGGGGCAGGGGCAGGGGCAGGGGCAGGGGCAGGGGCAGGGGCAGGGGCAGGGGCAGGGGCAGGGGCAGGGGCAGGGGCAGGGGCAGGGGCAGGGGCAGGGGCAGGGGCAGGGGCAGGGGCAGGGGCAGGGGCAGGGGCAGGGGCAGGGGCAGGGGCAGGGGCAGGGGCAGGGGCAGGGGCAGGGGCAGGGGCAGGGGCAGGGGCAGGGGCAGGGGCAGGGGCAGGGGCAGGGGCAGGGGCAGGGGCAGGGGCAGGGGCAGGGGCAGGGGCAGGGGCAGGGGCAGGGGCAGGGGCAGGGGCAGGGGCAGGGGCAGGGGCAGGGGCAGGGGCAGGGGCAGGGGCAGGGGCAGGGGCAGGGGCAGGGGCAGGGAGGTGGAGCGCTGACAACACCTATGGCTGGAGTTGTGGCCTGCTGCTGCGCTATGCCCCTGCCACCTATGGGTGGACTCCCCCTGGCGCTACAGCGTCGGGCTGCAGATAACCCTCTCAAGCCAAGGGGCAGCGTAACTGGCATGAAGGCAGTGCGTCTCGCTAGCGGCCCATCGAGTCTACACCACGATCCACGAGCTTTACTCATTCTTTTAGGGTGCCCTCGCGCAGGGGCAGCTCTGTAGGAAGCCACGCACTTGCCTCCATGTCGCGTCGCTGCGTACCGGCCGCAGCCACCGGTCCCACTCCTCTCAGAGAGGCGCTGCCCGTGCGATTGCCGGCATTGACCGCGCTGCTCTAGAGGCTGGCCTCGGGGTGCAAGACGCGGCAGCGAGCGAGATGGACATCCCTAGTCACAAGCTGACAAAGGTTGCAACCACTGTATCAGCAGCCGAGCAACAGCCCTGACAGTATGGCGGCAACATGCACTGGAAGAGAAGGATCCCAGTTTGCAAGGTTTCCCAAGCTGGCATCAACGTGCAGCGTTCTAGAGTTCAGGCTTGCATAACAAGCAGAGGTGATGTGCAAAATACAGTACAAGAAATACAGTTGAGGAGGTGTCAAACCGGTTTTGTGCCGCACATGGCGCAGAACAGCTATAACTTTTTAGTCTGTTTTGTTGTGTGAGACACCCCGTTTGCTCCTCGCGCTGCTTAGCACGTCCCGGTGTGCAAAACCACTGCCTTGGAACAGCGACGAGTATGGCACTGTTGCCGGGAGCACCAGTGACTGTGTACTGCGACGGCATCTTCGGTGAGCAGGCGTTCTGCCTTTACAGTTGTGTTGCGTTCGAGGTGACACTGGCGTGCCTGTGCAACCTGCGCCAGATATGTGCCACCTTGGACACGCAAGAGCACTGGAGCAAGCCCAGCAGCTGTGACTATCTTGAAGCTGCTTAAGCCCATGCAAGATGTGGGCAGCATGGGGTTTACTGCAGGAGCATCAAGGGAGAGGGGTTGGAGTACCCTCAAGGTATCAGGGGCGGCAAGAGGCAGAGGCAGAGGCCGGGGCAGGGGGGCCAGGGGTCGTGGGGGAAGGTCAGCAGCAGCAGCAGCAGCCGCAGCAGCAGTGGCCTCTCAACCCCAAAGCCCCCCTCCAGATCAGTGCATGGGCACCCCTGTCCCGGCACTTGCTTCCACCCCCTCCCCATGCCTGGGCCTTGCCCCCCCACCCCCTCAAGGCAGTCCCTACGCTGCATGGTGCCATCCTGCCCCCCCTTGGGTGGCACTCCCCCCTGCAGGCCTTAGCCCAGCCACAAAGTCAATGAAACGGAAAGGTCATGCCGGCGCAGGGCGGCAGCAGGCAGCAGCACCCGTGGCTCAGGGCGTTGCCCTCCCTCCCCCTCCTGAACAATGCGTGGGGGTGCGGCAGGGGCAGGGGCAGGCACTTCCGCAGGGGCAGGAGGTACTGGGTCCAGCAGGCACGGGGGCAGGCCCTACAACAGAAAGACCTGAGGGGGAGGCCCAGCTTCCTACCAGCTTCCTCCCCACTGCCAGCCACCTTCCCACAGGCCTTGCCCCGCTCCCCAGCAACCCTGGGATAGCCTGTAGGCAGCCTGGGCGCAGAGGCCAGGCAGCAGGTGTGGGGGGCGAAGCAGCAGCAGAGGGTGGGGTAGGGCAAACTGGGGCGCCCCGAGCCCGCCTGGCATCCGACCTGCAGTGCAGACAGCAGCAGCAGCAGCAGCAGCAGTGGCTGCCACCCAGCCAGCCCCGGCTGCCATGCGCACCCCTGCCTACCCAGCAGGCTGCAACCCAGACGCTTGGTGGGGGGTGGGGGACAGCTGTGGGGGCTGTAGGGCGGGGCAAAGGCAGCAGGCAAGGGCCAAGGGGTGCGGAGGGATGGCAGCAGGGGTTCGCAGGGATTGCGGCTGAGCAGGTCAGCGAGGAGGCGGCTACGTGGGAGGCGGTGAGTGCTGGTAGCTGGATTGGGTCAGGGGTAGGGGAGGATGGGGGGGAGGGTAAGGGGGAGGGGGAGGGGCCGAAGTTGGCTAGGCATAGTATATGCGTATGTGGTGTGCTTCACTGTCCTCATCTTCTCCACTCTCCAACCCTGCCCTGCCTCCCCTTCCTGCTGCAGGCCCCCAAGGGGGTCGGCTGGCACCCTGGCCGTGGCCACGTTGCTCTAGCCCCCCACCCCCCTGTCACCTCCGCCTCACACCTCATTCTGTGTGACCTGCTGCATCCTCGCCAGCCGTGGGCCCAGACTCTGCCGGGCAGTCACACTGTAGGAAAGTGTGAGGGCCCCCAGACAGAGTGTGACCCACTCCTGGAGCTGGGCCTCCTTAGCAGGGCAGCAGCGCAGAGGGGCGGCATGTACAGGGGTGGGGCACAGTCACAACACCAGGGGCAGGAGCAGGGGCAGGAGCAGGGGCTGGAGCAGGGGCAGGAGCAGGAGCAGGGGGAAGCACCCCCTGGATCTGGGGGGTCGGACTGCAGACATCCCACTCATCCCTGGGGCTGTCACTCCCAGCCTGACCAGCAAGCACCCCCCTGTTTGCACCAGCAGCAGACCAGCACCTGCTTTCCCCAGCAGCAGGGCCCAGGGCCCCCCAACCCTGTTCAGCCCCCATGGCCCGTGCCCTTCAACCGCACAGATCCCTTGCCAGGCCAGCCCATCCAGCTTCACCCCAGCTTCCTCCCAGCTTCACCCCAACCTCCTCCCAGCTTCACCTCAGCCGCCTCCCAGCATCAAATAGCTGGCGGGGCCCCTGTTGGGCACCCCAGCCCCAGTCCCTGCTCCAGTAGCATTGAGTGGGGTGAGGAGCTTGATGAGGCAACTGAGGCGGCCGTGCAAGCCGCTGTTGATGCAGCCTTAGCCAGCATGTTTGATGACGAGGACCAGGGCTGCAGCCAGGCTGCCAGGGCTGAAGGGGGAGGGGGCCTGGCAGGGTTTGGAGCAGCAGCTGGGGCTGCAGTGCCCTGCCAGGGTGTGGGGCAAGGGGAAGGGCGGAGGGAGCTTGGCACCGACTTCCCTAGCCTTGGGTCAGGGCGCAGGCCTCCTGGCCATCCGGCGGAGCAGCTGGTGGCCTTGCCCCTGCAGCACAAGCAGCAGCAGGCAAGTCAGCACGCCGATGCAGGGCAGCAGGCAGGGCAGCAGGCCCCCGGGACCCCTGCAATGGAACATGCAGCCCACCCCTCAACAGTGACCCTGGCTGACCGGCCCACTGCCTCCCAGCCCTCCCCTGGTGCTCCCTTGCCCCACCCAGGGGTAGGCCATCCATGGCCCTCCCTGCCCCCCTCACAGCAGCCCTTGCAGCACGACCTCCCCAAGGCCAGGGTGGCAGGGCAGGTGCTGGAGCCCTTGGTAGGCTGGAGCGCAGCTGCCACCTCGGCTTTGCCTGCCGCTCCTGTCTGCCTGCCTCCCCTGGCCACTGCTGTCAGCAGCCTGGGCAGGGGAGAGGCTGAGGCAGACACTGGCATGGTGCCTGTCACAGCGGCTGCGGGGCAGACAGCAGCATCTGGTGCGCAGGATACGGACATGGGTCAGGGCCGGGACGGGCAGCAGCAGGGGCAGCAGCAGCAGCAGGGTCAACAGCAGGGCCGGGGGCAGCAGGGCCAGGGGCAGCAGCAGGGCCAGGTCCAGGCCTTGCCTTTCCCTCAGTCTGCACCGACATCGCCAAGATCCTCCACATGTCAGCCCCTACCCTGCGCTGCTGGCCCCCCTACCCTGGCCGCCCAGGTCCCTCCAGCACGAGGCACAGCACCCTCACCCTCACCCTCCCCGGCACTGGCTGTACCTCTGTGTGCTGTTGCTGGAGACCTCTTCGCTCGGCCACATGCTGCCTTGGCTGAAGACGCTGGTGCAGCCGCTGCAGGCGCCACAGCCCAGCCAGCACTGCATGCCGTCCCTCCCCACCTCCTGCCCTCCTCCCCCACCCACCTGCTGCCAGCTCCTTCCTGCAAGCCTGCAGCAGGGGCCGCCCTCCACCCCCTCCTCAACAGCCCTGCTCCCACCCCATCCGCCCCTGCACAAGCCGTGCAGCTCCAAGCCCCTAACCCCTCAGAGCCTGCTGCTGCCCCCCCTGCTGCTACCCCCCGGCACCCTTTGTCTGCCACCAGCTGCCTGACCACCACCCTCTCACCCTCCCCCTACCCCGCCTGCGCCCCCTCCTCTCCCTCCCCCTCGTGCGCAAGCGCCAGGCCCTCAGCCCCAGGGCCGTGGCTGCTGGCAGGCCAGTGCCCCGGCCCTGCTGGGCAGGCCATGGTGTCAGGGCCTGAGGGCCAGAGCCCTGCCTCCCCAGGCTCTCAGGCGGCTGTGTGCAGGGGTGCAGACCTTTGCCAGGGCCAAGGCGCAGCCTGGAGCAGCTCAAAGACAGGAGCTGAGGCAGGGGCAGGGGCAGGGGCAGGGTTGGCTGGGGAGGCAGGGAGAGGAGCAGGGGTGGCAGGCGCAGGGGTACCAGGAACAAGGGTGTTGGGTGTCGAGGGTCAAGGGTCAGGGCTGTCAGTTCTGCTGCTGCCGGGCGGTTTGGCTGCACTAGGTCAGGCACCCCCGCCTGGCACCCAGGTGCTGAGCATCAAACGCAGCAAAGCCATCCGTGGCCCTGGCAACACAGCAGCAGCAGCAGCAGCTGTGGTGGCCAGCTTACCAGGGATAGGGGCCCTGGTGCTCAAAGAGCAGCAGCAGCAGCAGTGGCAGCAGGATGTGCCCCATCTGCCCCAACTGCCCCAGCTGGCAGTGCATGCAGCACAGTCATGGAGGGTGGAACCGTCTGCACCCCCAAACCCAGCTGCACGGCTGCAGGGGTCGCTCGAGTGCTCTGCCAGGGGTGATGGGTTGGATGCGGATCGGGTGAGCGGCCTGCTGCAGCCTCCAGCCAGCCCCATTCCCAATCTTGGCCAGGGTGACAGCCAGAGCGCCCTCCGCACTATCAGTCACGGGCCCAGCAGCGGCCAGGGAAGGAAGAGGAAGGGGCGGGCCGGCAGCTCCAAAGATGAGGGCGCGGCCGCCGGAACGGATCCCGGCGCCCCGGAGACGTTGCGCTCTATCGTGTCGGGTGGGGTGGGGAGCGTTGGGACAAGACACGGTGCAGAAACAGGCACACCGGCACTGAATTCCGCAAGGACAGCTGCCCATCCCGCAACGGGCGCAAGTAAGATAAAAATCAGATTCAAGACAAAGCAGCACTTGCAGTGATCCACCGCCAAGGCATGACTGCATTTTGCATCGGCGCACGCAGTTTGGCGGATGGTGGCAGTCCAGTAGGAGAAGCCTGTGCGGGAGAGGCGGCGAAGGTGATCGCGTCTCGAACTCTTAAGGCGATGTCGGAAGAACGAAAGCCGCAATTCTTGTCGACATTCTGTACATGATGCTAAATAATAGCTTAGCTACTAATTTATATGTGCCTCCGAGCTACAGTTTTATCATGAAGTGCAATGCAGTGCGCAGATTTAGTCGTCCGTTCACGGTGAGGCAGCACTGAAGGAAGCTGTGCGCTTGCCCTCCATGTCGCGCCGCTGCGCACCGGCCGCAGCCACCGGTCTCACTGACCAGAGGCTGGCCCCGGGGTGCAAGCGGCTGCAGCGAGTGAGCCGGACATCCCTAGTCACAAGGTGACAACGGTTGCAACCACTGTATCAGAAGTCGACCAAGACTTATGCCAGTATGGTGGCAGTATGCACTGGAAGAGAAGGGTACCAGCTTGCAAGGTTGCTCGAGCTGTCAATATCATGCAACTAGTTTCATTTCGGGATTGCCTACAGAATGGAGAAGGTGTACAACGTAGAGTATGAGAACATTAGTCGACGAGGAGCCAAACCGACTTTTGGACATGGAGGAGGACAAGCTTTAATCCCATGGAGAACAGCCTCACGTTCTGACGACGAACCTGTTCTGTTGTGTTAGGACACTCCACTTACTCCTCGTGTTGCGTGGCACGGCCCGGTCTGCAAACCTGCTGACTTCTAGCTGCATCCCTGCCTAGGAGCAGCGGCGAGTATGGCACTGTTGCCGGTAGCACCAGTGACTGTGTACTGCGACGGCATCTTCGGTGAGCAGGCGTTCTGCCTTCACAGTTGTGTTGCACTCGAGGTGACACTGGCGTGCCTGTGCAAACTGCGCCAGATATGTTCCACCTCGGCCACGCAAGAGCACTGGAGCAAGCCAAGCAGCTGTGAGTAAGGTCGCGGCACCCCTCATCGTTGCATCCAATGGCTAGTCGAACAAAACTGTGCCACGTTGCCCTGAATGACTAGCAGCAGCCATCCCCTATTGCACAGGTCGCAGCCACAGTCTTCTTGCCAGTTCATGGTGGCAGCTCCATGACGCAGGAGCTCACCTCCCAGCAGCCAGAAAAGGAGAGGGGGTTGAGCTGTGCAAGGGTCTCCCGTATGCCTGCAAAAAGTATCCAATTGATGCACAAGGGCATTGCAAGGGCATGGCTCCAATACAGATCACCATTTTACCCTTGCAGCTTCTTCCTGGTCTGCTCTGGTCTGACATGATAGAGTGGGTTTACCACGTTAGCCATTACCTGGCTAGACTGGCTAGGGCCTGCTCTGGACTGGTCTAATGTCCACACTTGAGTTGTAGCTAAGTGAGGCCCCCAGTCAGACATGTTGTTCCATGTTGAATGAGCTATGTTTGTCTGGACTGCTCTATTGTGGTAAACCCAGCTACGGTGTGCCCTGCTCTCCACCTGCCAGGTTTCCCAACACCCGGCTGCTGGTAGGGGTGTGTAGCGATGCAGTGACACATGCCTACAAGGGCAAGACAGTGATGAACGAAAAGGAGCGGTACGAGTCTGTGCGCCACTGCAAGTGAGGCTTATGGGGCAGGCTGCCTTGCCTGCAGCATCGCTGGAGGTTCTGGTCACATTAGACCAGATCAACTCAGATCAAATCATGCCCTGTGGCACTTCGGCAAGCGTTTTCACGATTGTGTATAGCGCAGCAACTGCCATTGCTGCAACATACATTTCTGAGGACAACAAAGGTTGCATGTCACATTTACCTGTATTGGGAGCGTCATGCCTCATCCTTATCATACATGCAAGCCAGGCATGCTGCCTGCACTAATGCCAGGGGCACATGGCTCATGTGCACATCACCCCGCGGCCTGTGTGGATCCCTGTTTGCCTGCCCTGCCTGCTAGCCACATGGATCCCACTGCAAGGTGTGACCTGGCAGACATGGGACCAGCCCACTGCAACTGGTTGCAGACGTCTTGGGCATACTGGGCAGAAGCAGCTGCCATGCTCTTGGTACATGTTGATGTGGCGCCACCTACCATGCACCCCCTTGCTGTGTTCCATAGATGGTGGTAGTAGAGAGCCAGCTGCAATCCACTCTCCTCTCCCTCCACCTCATGTTGTATGCCTGCCTCTGCTGGATGTCATTTATCGCCGTGTTGAAGACACGTGCTATGCTCCCTGGCATCTGTCTATAGGCAGATCCGCAGACTCAATGGCATAGGTAAGCACGCAGCTGCTACAGGACACCCCAAACAGGCAAATGTACCTAGTGTGTTAGCTAGGGTTGCCCTATGTCGGACTGCACCCTCAGAGCCAGTTGTGGTCAAGCTACCTGGCTGGCCGTCATCATCATCATCAGCAGCGCATGGCAGCCGGCTGTTGTTGTTGCTGCAATGCGTATAGCATGTTTGAGGCTCGTGATGCTGTCTAGTGCTAGCGTTTGAGCATGGGAATGTGGGCGGTGCGGTGGGTGGGTGTGGCCGTCTGTCCTACCTAGTGTTCTGTGCCCGCATGCTGCACATGCTGCCCCTGCATCCTCTGCTGTAGTCAGGCTGGCCCAGCTCTCTGCCCAGGCCCAGGCCCAGGCTGCCTGCAGGCCAAAAGCCACACAGACCACGCGCCCCATTGGGCCGTGTTGAGTGGCTTCAAGCTATTAGCTAGCTAACAAACCCTCTGCCACCCTATGCCTGCTCACACTGTCACACTCTGTCGCAGTCCAGCTAGGTGAAGTATGCAGCCATCTAGCAGTACACTGTAGGGCCTGGCCAGCGCCCTCCCACTGAATCTGTGTAGGCAGAGCTCCTGGTGCTGCAGTGGGTGCTAGTGGTCCTGCTGGTGTTGAGGGCCTGCTGCAATGCGTGCTGGTGGTGATGGTGGTGCTGCTGTGAGCGCTGCTGGTGTGCATGCGTTGGGCAGGTGGGTGGATGAGGTGATTGAGGACGCCCCATGGGTCATCACCCCGGACTTCTTGGACCGTCACAACATTGACTTTGGTGAGAGCATGTCTGTAGCAGCACCTTAGCCCTCAACCCTGAGCCTTCATTGCAGTCGAACACACTAATTGTGAACCACTACAAAACAGTGTTTTTGTCTGTGTGGAGTTCCCATCGCATGGCATGCACATGGCCTATACATGGCATACACATCGTCACGGTCGCCTACCACCTACAGCATTGCCTGACCCCTGTGAAAGGGCTATGCATAGATTTGGCATGACAAAACATGCACTAAGCGTAAGCTGATGACAGCTTCAAATGGGGGGGGGGGGGGCCACACACTACTGTGCCACAGCAGGCTGCTGCTGCTGCTGCTGGGCCTTGGGTGGCTTATCTCGCACTCGCTTGTAGCCCAGGCCAGGATACTCCTTGCCCTTGGCTGGCAGCGCTCCCTGCTCTGGCCAGTAGCACGCTCCAGTGGGCGCCACTTGCTATCCCCAATGCGCTGCATGTTCAGCGCTGCATTGCAGTCCCTGTCCAGCCACCTGCCTGGCTGTGGTGCTGGCTTGGCTTTGGCAGCCTTGCCCTGGGCCTTGTTGGGCTTAGCTGCCGGCTCCGCCTTGGTGCACTCCCAAAGGGCACTCGACCGAAGGGCAAAGGGCACTCCGACCAAAGGGCACTCCGACCAAAGGGCACTCCGACCAAAGGGCAAACTGCTACACCTAGCATGCCTCAAGTGTTGCACCTGCCTCAATGCTTGAACTGTTTTGCCCATCAGCCCTGTCTGTAGCAGCAGCAAACTCATAGCAGCAGCAGCGGCACCTCACCATCACAGCTGGAGCAGCAGCCACCACAGCAGCAGGAGCATGGTACTGGCTACCACACCAGCAGGCAGGAGCATGGCAGGCGGCAGCGGCGGTAGCAGGAGCAGCAGCTGGAGCAGCAGCAGGAATAGCAGCAGCAGGAGCAGCAGCAGCAGCAGGAACAGGAGCAGGAGCAGCTGAAGTAGCAGCAGCCACCACTGCAGCAGGAGCATGGCACGGGCTACCACAGCAGTAGGAGCAGGAGCATGTCCAGCCTGCAAAGCAGCAGAGGCATCATAGCAATGTGCCAGTGCGCTTATGTGCACCCCAGACAGGGGCACACCCTGATGTGCGTGTCACCACAGCAGGGCAGCAGGCCCTGGCCATTCTCGAGGCAGGCACTACCTGCTTGGCCAATCCCTCTGCTGCTCCTGACTTGGTGCCGCTGCTGACGACTGGCTGCTGCTGCTCACCAGCTCCTGCTGCTGTCGCCCTACTACTGCTGCTGTTAACCTATTGTGATGTGGTCGAAGCTGTTCTGCTGTGCTGCTGAGGGTGCCTACGCCTACCCCTTACCCCATGATGCTGAGCTGCAGTGGCACATGACGACCTACCCTACCCAGACACCTCAGGCCAGGCTGGTGTGCCTGGAGATGTGTATGCCCAGGTGACTGCACCGCACCTGCCAGCCAGCATTAAGCCATGGAGCTGGCAGTCAGGGTAGAAAGACAGCTGGAGCACTGAGGCCAGCGCCTTGCACTGAGGGCCTCACACAGCCCTGTTGCAGATCCCTAGATGCTTGACGTACAACAAGGCTCTGTGGTGGCGCACAGGTGAAGCAAGCTGGACGCTTCAGGGCCACGCAGCGCACGGAAGGCATCAGCACAAGGTCAGTCCGCAGCTGCAGCAGCAGGAACAGTCCGCCAGCCAGTCAGCATCAGGAGCAGCAGGAGCAGGATGCATTTGCCTGTCAGCTAGAATGAGGAGCTGATGCTACTGCATGTGCTGTCATGCTACCACATGGCTGTCTGACCTCAGTCCCCACATTCACCCCACCCCACCCTTACCCCACTCTAGCCCATGTTTTGCATCTACTCTTCCTGAAATCCTTAATCCTCCAGCGATGCCACCACCTGCTGCCTGACCCATGTGACTGCCTGCTGCAGTGACCTCATCCTACGGGTGCTCAAGGACTACAACTCGTACGTGCTGCGCAACCTGCAGCGCGGCTACACAAGGAAGCAGCTGGGCATCAGCATGGTCAAGGTGGGGTGGTGAGGGGCCCCTTCATCCTGCCATAGCTCACAACAGACTTTGAGCCCTACACCCACCCCACCTCCACACACCTCAGGGACACCTCCTAGCCCTGCTGCAACAAAACTTGCACTCAGTAGCTGCACACCTGCCTACCCTGCCCCTGACTCAATCTCGCACTGACCTTCGACGTAACAGGAGTGTGCTCATCAGAATTGACGATCGCATGGCTGCCTGTGTCTTAATCACTCCTGGCAACCTCTAGTATCCAATCATGCCGTCTGTCTGCCTGCCCACCCTCCTGCCCACCCTTCTGCCTGCTCACCTGCCTGCCCACCCTCCTGCCTGCTCACCTGCCTGCCCACCCTCCTGCCTGCCTGCCTGTTGCCCTGCAGGAGCAGCGCATCAGAGCAGGGGCTCGGTTACGTAAGCTACAGGAGCAGGTGCAAGCCCACGTGGCCTCCCACCTGAGGGCTGCAGACGGGCTACGTGCCCGCATAGGCATCGCCAAGGGAGGCGTCAAGGCCAAGCAACACAGGTGCTGTTGTGTCCTGCTCCACTCACGGACCTGCAATGGTTGTGGTGCCTGGCTCTGATGTAGTGGTTCACAATTAGTGTGTTCGACTGCAATGAAGGCTCAGGGTTGAGGGCTAAGGTGCTGTTGTGTCCTGCTTGTGTCACGCTGCCAGGCATCAGCAGCAGGAATAGCACCAGCAGCACCGGTGGAATGAAGCACCAGCAGCAGCAGGAGAAGCAAGAGCGAGCGTGTAGGGAGCGTGAGGTCATGAGATGAAACCATGCCAGTCACGGTTTTGTCCTGTGGTGCCAGCACTGCACAATTGGCAGCATGGCACCGTCCAGCCATGCGCTAGTTGTGTCTGAGGGGTGCCACCTGGCAAACACATCTGATGCCGGGGGATGGTAGTCTGCACAATCTTTGGACTGATGCTGTCCTCCCACCATGCCCTGCCTTGCACTGTGTGTCTTGGCCTTTCCCTGATGCTGCTGCTGTCCCTGCTGTCTTTAAGCAGCTCTTGCCCTGCCCTGCTTGGCCTTTCCCCCGCTGCTGCTGGCAACAGCAGGCCCTTGCCCTGCCTTGCCGTTGCTTGCTGGTGCCAGGGAGGGTCAGGGCTCAACCAAGGTCCGCCGCCTCAACCTAGCTGACACGTTGGAGCTCAAGGTATGCGTGCAGGCCAGGTTTGGTAATAGCTGCTCATGAGATGTGGCACATGCGTAAGAGCAGCGTGTGTCTGATGCTGATGATGTAGTCATCGCACAGGACGGTGCAAGCGGGTCATGGCGCCCATACAAATAGTCATCATGTGCGTTTAATCATGTGCATATCATATATCCCAATGTGGGCCACCCGTGAAAGCTGCAGCTGTGGCCTGGTGGCTGGAACATGCTGCTCGCCAAGTCTCAGCTCCTCTCTACCCCTGCAAGAGTGGTAAAGAACATGATGCGCACATGCGCAAAGCATCAGGAAAGCAGTTTGTTGGCGGCGCCCTAGAGTGCAGGCCTGCGTGTTTACATAGGCACGTTGAAGGTGTGGTGTACGAGTGTGGGGAGCAGTGTGTATGGTGCTCTTGTTTAGCCATTGCACAGGCCGGGCTGCCTTGGTCAGACCCACCTTCCTTGGCATCCTTGTGTGGCAGAGGCTTAGCCATGTGGGCACCATCGAGTCGCCTTGTGTGTCCACGAATGAAGACAAAGGGCGTGGGTGTCTGCCGCCCTCATGTCAAGGCATCCACCCGCTCTTGCAACAGCACATGGTGTGTACGGTGGTGTAATGTGGGTGTGGCAGGGGCGTGAGCTGGCTGACCTAATCCGGCGCAATGGGGAGGACCTGCTGGACAACATGGAAGTAGTGGTGGATAAGGTAACCCTTGCCCTCACTGCGCCTGCTTTCATGAGCCCACTCACATTGCACCCGGCTGCAGCCATGCAGTAGCGAAGCAGACAAGTGAAGCAGAGCAGCGCAGCAGAGAAACGTAGCAAAGGAGCATGTCCTTGTAGCAGAGTAGCGGTCCTAGTAGCAGAGTGGCAGAGTAGCGGGCCTTGGTAGTAGAGTCTAAGGCAGGCCTGATGTTTCCGCTGCTTGGTCCTGCCCTTCACCCAATCATCATGAGCAGGGAGCGGCGCCACCCTCCAGCATTGCTGCAAGGCAATGGTGGCATGAACTGCAGCAGTGGGCAGCTGCAGGATCTACCCGTGTTGCATGTGCAAAACACCATCGTGCTTGTGAGGCCTGCCATGTGTATGCCTGCATTGCCTATGCAAGGGCCAAAGGCACTTGTGGTGCGGCCAGAACCACCTGGTGCGCCATGGTTGGGGTACCGTGCTCATGGGCTGATGATGGGCTGCTGCTGGTGTGCAGGTCATCCATTGCCAAGTAGGGCATGAGCTGCAAGCTGCCACCTCCTTCCTGTCCAACTGCGTACGGAGCATGGAGCAGGTAGGGTGGCATCTAAGGTGGCATCTAGCACGCAGGCTTGTAGCCCCTTTGCATGGGCCTGTCCCATGTGGCGCAGGAATGCAACATGGTTAGATGCATGGACCCCAGTCCCCATGTGCCTTCCATGTCTTCATGTTGTCGTCATAGCGTGACAAGTTACAAACCCTGCCCTGTCTAGCCATCATTTTGCTAAGCTCATATGGCCGGTGCATACCCCCCTGCTGGTCTAGGTCTTTTCCAGGGCAAGGGCTGGGCAGGGCAGTTTAGGCACTGAACCAGTACAGCTGCCAAGCTGTCTGTTGAAACCTGATTTCCAGACCTTGGATGTCAAGGCCCAAGGGGCCAAGACCTCTGTATGGGAGCAACTCAGCATCACTAGCAGCCACGGTGGCAACTGTGAGGTTCTACACCCCGCAGGCCAGGATACTGTGCATTACACATGCCAGCAGGAGTAGCAGCAGGAGCAGCTGCCGCAGGTCCCTGCAGCCCAGGCTACTACATGCTGCACGCTGCAGGGCTACAAGCGGCTGGAGCAGCTGGCACTGTCTCCTCTCACCTTTGGGGGAGTGAGCGTGGGTAGGAGTTTACGGCTGGGTCGGCCACGGTCCCTGACCACATAGCTCAGGCGCTGAGCCTGCTGCCAGTGGCTGCCACAAGGAGCTGTCGCGATGTGGCTGCCACAATGGCACAAGGAGCTCAAACTAGGAAGCCAGGCTTGCAGCACACCAGCAGACCATGGCGCTCCCCGTGAAATGCTCGGCATGCTTCATACACGCCTGGCCTGGCCATGGGGCGCCTGGCCCTGGGGCAGAACCTGTGCAGGAGCACCCTGATGATTTATACGTGATGGCCATGCTCCATGCATCCAGCATAGTGCTTTCTTGTGACCCTTTACGGGGTGTGGTGTGTTGTGGTTGTAATTGCAAGTGTTCACCACATTTGTTTGTAATGTTTCCGTAATGGGAGGGATAGTGGGAGTACTGATACCAATAACTATGCACTCCATGCCGGTGCTCACTTAACTGTGGGTTCAGTCCAAGTGCGCACCACCACCAATGCGCACCATTGCAGTAGCCACCACCAATCAATCATGCTTACCATTTATGGTCAGCCTGGTATGACTGCTTCATGCAACTTGGGCATGAGAACTGGAGACCCACTCCCGGTTGAGCAGAGCTGGGTTCAGCATGCCTTCAGGCCTACTTATGCTTTGGACAGCTGTGGTTCAAGTGAGACCATCCATGATTTTAGTGATGGCATAGGTGGGAAGGTAGGGAGTGGGTGAGGGGAACTGGGGCTGCATGCTGCCAGTGCCTTACCTTCCACGGAGACCTTCCATCTTACTGGGAGAGACCACAGCCCCTGTGACCTGCTGATGAGCCCTCTTTAAGCCACTGTACTCGCTCCGCTACGCCGCACTGTAAGTTGTCTCCGCTGATGACTCCACTGAGCTACAACTTGTTGCACACCTTCACCATGAAGCGCTTCAGGTCATCTCTCTTCAATGACACATCCTCCTACTGTACCCTGAGGTTTGCGGCGCTATAACGGATGCGATTTTCGTGTTTGTATATGTACTGGACCTCACTGCCGCCCCCTCCGGTTGCCAGCATTCCGGTTCTATGGCGACCTGATGCACACCTCGGAACGGCCACTCCGCTTCAGTTATGTTGCTGAGCCCCT
>JASKMD010000025.1:5683396-5714277 GCA_030144725.1 Haematococcus lacustris | reverse complement strand
CCCGGGGAGGCAGGGCTCCGGCCCTCAGGCCCTGACACCATGGCCTGCCCAGCAGGGCCGGGGCACTGGCCTGCCAGCAGCCACGGCCCTGGGGCTGAGGGCCTGGCGATTGCGCAAGAGGGGGAGGGAGAGGAGGGGGCGCAGGCGGGGTAGGGGGAGGGTGAGAGGGTGGTGGTCAGGCAGCTGGTGGCAGCCAAAGGGTGCCCGGGGGTAGCAGCAGGGGGAGCAGCAGCAGGCTCTGAGGGGTAAGGGGCTTGGAGCTGCACGGCTTGTGCAGGGGCAGATGGGGTGGGAGCAGGGCTGTTGGGGAGGGGGTGGAGGGCGGCCCCTGCTGCAGGCTTGGAGGGAGGAGCTGGCAGCAGGTGGGTGGGGGAGGAGGGCAGGAGGTGGGGAGGGACGGCATGCAGTGCTGGCTGGGCTGTGGCGGCGGCTGCAGCGGCGGCGGCTGCAGCGGCTGCACCAGCGTCTTCAGCCAAGGCAGCTTGTGGCCGAGCGGAGAGGTCTCCAGCAACAGCACACATAGGTACAGCCAGTGCCGGTGAGGGTGAGGATGCTGTGCCTTGTGCAGCAGGGACTTGGGCGGCCAGGGGAGGGGGGCCAGCAGCGCAGGGTAGGGGCTGACATATGGAGGATATTGGTGATGAAGGTGAAGACAGAGGGAAAGGCAAGACCTGGACCTGGCCCTGCTGCCCCTGGCCCTGCTGTTGACCCTGCTGCTGCTGCTGCTGCCCCTGCTGCTGCCAGCCCTGACCCTCACCCATGTCCGTATCCTGCGCACCAGATGCTGCTGTCTGGCCCGCAGCCGCTGTGACAGGCACCATGCCAGTGTCTGCCTCAGCCTGTCCCCTGCCCAGGCTGCTGACAGCAGCGTCTAAGGGAGGCAGGCAGACAGGAGCCGCAGGCAAAGCCGAGGTGGCAGCTGCGCTCCTGCATGCCAAGGGCTCCAGCACCTGCCCTGCCACCCTGACCTTGGGGAAGTCGTGCTCCAAGGGCTGCTGTGAGGGGGGCAGGGAGGGCCCTGGATGGCCTACCCCTGGGTGGGGCAAGGGAGCACCAGGGGAGGGCTGGGAGGCAGTGGGCCGGTCAGCCAGGGTCACTTTTGAGGGGTGGGCTGCCTTTTCCCTTGCAGGGGGTCTGGGGGCCTGCTGACCTGCCTGCTGCCCTGCATCGGCGTGCTGACTTGCCTGCTGCTGCTGCTGCCGCGGGGGGAAGGCCACCAGCTGCTCCGCCGGATGGCCAGGAGGCCTAGGCCCTAACCCAAGGCTAGGGAAGTCGGTGCCAGCCTCCCTCCACCCTTCCTCTTGTCCCACACCCTGGCAGGGCACTGCTCCCCCAGCTGCTGCTCCAGACCCTGCCAGGCCCCCTCCCCCTTGAGCCCTGGCTGCCTGGCTGTGGCCCTGGTCCTCGTCATCAAACATGCTGGCTAAGGCTGAATCGACAGCGGCTTGCACGGCCGCCTCAGTTGCCTCATCAAGCTCCTCACCCCACTCAATGCTGCTGGAACAGGGACTGGGGCTGGGGTGCTCAACTGGGGCCCCGCCAGCTGTTGGATGCTGGGAGGCGGCTGAGGTGAAGCTGGGAGGAGGTTGGGGTGAAGCTGGGAGGAAGCTGGGGTGAAGCTGGGTGGGCTGGCCTGGCAAGGGATCCGTGCGGTTGAAAGGCACGGGCCATGGGGGCTGGACAGGGTTGGGGGGCCCTGGGCCCTGCTGCTGGGGGAAGCAGGTGCTGGTCTGGTGCTGGTGCAAACAGGGGGATGGTTGCTGGTCAGGCTGGGAGTGACCGCCCCAGGGATGATGGGGATGTCTGCAATCCGACCCCTCAGATCCAGGGGGTGCTTCCCCCTGCCCCTGCTCCTGCCCCTGCCCCTGTTCCTGCCCCTGCCCCTGGTGTTGTGACTGTGCCCCACCTCTGTACATGCCGCCCCTCTGCGCTGCTGCCCTTCTGAGGGGGCCCAGCTCCAGGAGTGGGTCACACTCTGTCTGGGGGTCCTCACACTTTCCTACAGTGTGACTGCCTGGCAAAGTCTGGGACCACGGCTGGCGGGGATGCAGCAGGTCACACAGAATGAGGTGTGAGGCGGAGGTGACAGGGGGGTGGGGGCCTAGGGCCACTTGGCCACGGCCAGGGTGCCAGCCGACCCCCTTGGGGACCTGCAGCAGGTAGGGGAGGCAGGGCAGGGGTGGAGAGTGGAGAGGATGAGAACAGTGGAGCACACCACACACGCATATACCATGCCGAGCAAACTTTGGCCCCTCCCCCTCCCCCTTTCCCTCCCCTCCATTCTCCCCTATCCCTGACCCAATCCAGCTACCAGCACTCACCGCCTCCCACGTAGCCGCCTCCTCGCGGGCCTGCTCAGCCGCAATCCCAGCGACCCCCTGCTGCCATCCCGCCACACTCCTCAGCCCTTGCCTGCTGCCTTTGCCCCGCCCTCCAGCCCCCACAGCTGACCCCACCTCCCCACCAAGCGTCTGGGTTGCAGCCTGCTGGGTAGGCAGGGGTGCGCATGGCAGCCTGGGCTGGCTGGCTGGCAGCCACTGCTGCTGCTGCTTCTGTCTGCACTGCAGGTCGGATGCCAAGCGGGCTCGGGGCGCCCCAGTTTGCCCTACCCCACCCTCTGCTGCTGCTTCGCCCCCCACACCTGCTGCCTGGCCTCTGCGCCTAGGCTGCCTACAGGCTATCCCAGGGCTGCTGGGGAGCGGGGCAAGGCCTGTGGGAAGGTGGCTGGCAGTGGGGAGGAAGCTGGTAGGAAGCTGGGCCTCCCCCTCAGGTCTTCCTGTTGTAGGGCCTGCCCCCGTGCCTGCTGGACCCAGTACCTCCTGCCCCTGCGGAAGTGCCTGCCCCTGCCCCTGCCTCCCCCCCACGCATTGTTCAGGAGGGGGAGGGAGGGCAACGCCCTGAGCCACGGGTGCTGCTGCCTGCTGCCGCCCTGCGCCGGCATGACCTTTCCGTTTCATCGACTTTGTGGCTGGGCTAAGGCCTGCAGGGGGGAGTGCCACCCAAGGGGGGGCAGGATGGCACCATGCAGCGTAGGGACTGCCTTGAGGGGGTGGGGGGGCAAGGCCCAGGCATGGGGAGGGGGTGGGAGCAAGTGCCGGGACAGGGGTGCCCATGCACTGATCTGGAGGGGGGCTTTGGGGTTGAGAGGCCACTGCTGCTGCTGCTGCTGCTGCTGACCTTCCCCCACGACCCCTGGCCCCCCTGCCCCGGCCTCGGCCTCGGCCTCTGCCTCTTGAGCTTGCCGCCCCTGATACCTTGAGGGTACTCCAACCCCTCTCCCTTGATGCTCCTGCAGTAAACCCCATGCTGCCCACATCTTGCATGGGCTTAAGCAGCGTCAAGATAGTCACAGCTGCTGGGCTTGCTCCAGTGCTCTTGCGTGTCCAAGGTGGCACATATCTGGCGCAGGTTGCACATGCACGCCAGTGTCACCTCGAGTGCAACACAATTGTTAAAGGCAGAACGCCTGCTCACCGAAGATGCCGTCGCAGTACACAGTCACTGGTGCTTCCGGCAACAGTGCCATACTCGCCGCTGTTCCAAGCAGGTTTGCAGACCGGGACGTGCTAAGCAGCACGAGGAGTAAGCGGCACGAGGAGTAAGCGTCGTAAAAAGTTATAGCTGTTCTGCGCCATGTGCGGCACAAAACCGGTTTGACACCTCCTCAATAGAGCATGACCCGGTTTGTTAAACAATGTTTAACAAAGTTTAACAAAGGGAGAATGTTTAACAAATGTTTAACACGACCGCCAGGTCGCGCTCCGCAGTCGCGATGGAAGGCGAAGCAACCGCGACCTCAATGTTGGAACCAATGCACACACGCAGCCTTCCCGCGAACCAAAGCTACACGCAGAGCTACAGTGCTCGGCTGATGTTTCACTATGATGTAACTGGGCTTGTAGCAGGCCATGGCTGGTTGGCTGTAGCTTTGGGGGTTGGCTGTAGCTCTGGGGGTGATTTTTTTATATGGCGACGAACAAGGAGGCTACTGTCCCGTTAGCTGGGGTGGTGGCAGCCATGATGGCGTCAAGCATCGCAAGCGCAAATGCACAAAGTGCGCCGTGCAAGTCAGTGCAAGTCAGGCTGCGGGGCTTTTCAGGCTAACTAGTCAAGCACTCTCCGCACTAGCGGGATTAGCTAAGTATACTCCGGGGGGCTACAGCTCTCTATGGCGCGGAGGCACATTACAACTTCAGCATTAAATAAGGTCAACAAGCTAGTCAAGCTTGTGTGCTTGTTATGCTAGGCGCAACCAGCCGTGTCGAAAATCGCTGCAACAAAAGGACCACATTGACTGCGCGGCTTACTCAGCGGCTTGCTTAGCCGCTCGGAGGCAAAGCCCACTCAATGAAGCCTATTGCCTGGCTCTTTAGATGTCGGGAGCGTACTGTGTTGCTCGTGCATACTTTGTGCCGGAAGACCTCAACCAAACCCCCATCGCACTCCGGGTCGTCAGGGTGTTAGGCTCAAGGCGTTAACGTTACGTTAAACATTTGTTAAACCACGTTAACAGGCCCAAACATCAGGATGTTAACGTTAACAGTCGTGCCCTACTCCTCAACTGTATTTCTTGTACTGTACTTTGCACACCACCTCTGCTTGTTAAGCAAGCTTGTATACCTCTCTCTCCCTGTGCATGTTGCCGCCATACTGTCAGGGCCGTTGGTCGGCTGCTGATACAGTGGTTGCAACCTTTGTCAGCTTCTGACTAGGGATGTCCAGCTTGCTCGCTGCCGCGGCTTGCACCCCGGGGCCAGCCTCTAGAGCAGCGCGGTCAGTGTCGGCAATCGCACGGGCAGCGCCTCTCTGAGAGGAGTGGGACCGGTGGCTGCGGCCGGTAGGCAGCGACGCGACATGGAGGCAAGTGCGTACCTTCCTCCAGAGCTGCCCCTGCGCGAGGGCACCCTAAAAGGATGAGTTAAGCTGGTGGACTTTGGTGTAGACGCGATGGGCAGCTAGCGAGGCGCACTGCCTTCATGCAAGTTACGCTGCCCCTTGGCTTGAGGGGGTTATCTGCAGCCCGACCCTGTAGCACCAGGGGGTGTCCACCCATGGGTGGCAGGGGCATAGCGCAGCAGCAGGCCACAACCCCAGCCATAGGTGTTGTCAGCGCTCCACCTCCCTGCCCCTGCCCCTGCCCCTGCCCCTGCCCCTGCCCCTGCCCCTGCCCCTGCCCCTGCCCCTGCCCCTGCCCCTGCCCCTGCCCCTGCCCCTGCCCCTGCCCCTGCCCCTGCCCCTGCCCCTGCCCCTGCCCCTGCCCCTGCCCCTGCCCCTGCCCCTGCCCCTGCCCCTGCCCCTGCCCCTGCCCCTGCCCCTGCCCCTGCCCCTGCCCCTGCCCCTGCCCCTGCCCCTGCCCCTGCCCCTGCCCCTGCCCCTGCCCCTGCCCCTGCCCCTGCCCCTGCCCCTGCCCCTGCCCCTGCCCCTGCCCCTGCCCCTGCCCCTGCCCCTGCCCCTGCCCCTGCCCCTGCCCCTGCCCCTGCCCCTGCCCCTGCCCCTGCCCCTGCCCCTGCCCCTGCCCCTGCCCCTGCCCCTGCCCCTGCCCCTGCCCCTGCCCCTGCCCCTGCCCCTGCCCCTGCCCCTGCCCCTGCCCCTGCCCCTGCCCCTGCCCCTGCCCCTGCCCCTGCCCCTGCCCCTGCCCCTGCCCCTGCCCCTGCCCCGGGTGTATTCAGTATGCCCCTATTCTAGACATGCAGGTACCCTGCCGGGTATGCCTGCCTCATGCTAGGCCTCTGCCACTCAGTCAGTGGTGTAGAATGCAACCCCGAGCCCCAGCAAAGGCATCGACACATCTAGTGTATCCCCCCACACACTGGCCTTGCGACAGCACCCGCCCCTGCTCTTGTTGCTCCTTTTGCCTCAGCTGTCTCTTCGGTGGCGGGTGCATGGACGCGGTGCCACGGCATCAGCCAGCAAGCTCGAGGTGAGTTGTGTACTTGACCGCGGCCACGTCTCAGTGGTCACTCTCGCCTTGGGTCGGGCGTTTGTAACACCTGATTGACGCCCGCACTTGCGCTGTGGAGTCTACATTTCATAAGCCCGTGAGCGGTGCAAGCGCTCTGCCCCACATCGGCCCACCTCCTCATCTCCATCGGTCATTTGCTGCTACCACGATGCTGTCGAAGCTGCAGTCAATCAGCGTCAAGGCCCGCCGCGTTGAACTAGCCCGCGACATCACGCGGCCCAAAGTCTGCCTGCATGCTCAGCGGTGCTCGTTAGTTCGGCTGCGAGTGGCAGCACCACAGACAGAGGAGGCGGTGGGAACCGTGCAGGTGGGCGAGTTTGCAAACTGCTTGCGTTTTTGGCACGTCGCCCGTACAAACGCCCGCAGACGGCCTCAGCCTCCGCATCCTACTGGCACGCGATCTGCGGGCTTGCACTTCTTGAGTAGCCAGGGCACGGGCCACGCATTTCCGTGCTCAAATGTACTGAACAGCAGGCTGCCGGCGCGGGCGATGAGCACAGCGCCGATGTAGCACTCCAGCAGCTTGACCGGGCTATCGCAGAGCGTCGTGCCCGGCGCAAACGGTGAGGCCGGTCCTTTCGGGAGTAAAGCAGTGAGCTGAGAGCAGAAAGCCGCACACCACAACCTCAGCTACAGCGTTTGCCGCACGCAATGTCCTCCTCACAGCCACATGCTGGCGCTTGCACTGTTGACATCCGTGCATGTGCATGCCATTCCGCACATCCATGTCGCCATTGAGTGTGCTGACGCCGCCCACATACCATGTCCCCGATCATGCAGGGAGCAGCTGTCATACCAGGCTGCCGCCATTGCAGCATCAATTGGCGTGTCAGGCATTGCCATCTTCGCCACCTACCTGAGATTTGCCATGCACATGACCGTGGGCGGCGCAGTGCCATGGGGTGAAGTGGCTGGCACTCTCCTCTTGGTGGTTGGTGGCGCGGTGAGTTTCAGCCATGTACTCCCCTCTGACTGTGACTTGGCCCAGCATCGTCACACCACATCACCTTTGTCATCCAAGGCCAAGCAGCTGTACCAAGCTAGTGGTTAAAATGATTGAACCCACTAATATTGCCATCCATGTCACAGCCTAGAAGCACTTGAATAGCCACCACACCCACCCACCCACCCACTTGTAAGCAATCCAGTGTTGGGTCCAAGCACACTTATGGCCCTATCAGAAGGGTGTGTGCCTGTTGAATGCACAGCACTTTCTCGTCTCTGGGCACGGGCTGTGGTGCACCTGCTGTTCCACCCCTCTGCCAGCTAACCCCCCTGCCTGCTGCTGGTGCCATGTGCAGCTCGGCATGGAGATGTATGCCCGCTATGCACACAAAGCCATCTGGCATGAGTCGCCTCTGGGCTGGCTGCTGCACAAGAGCCACCACACACCTCGCACTGGACCCTTTGAAGCCAACGACTTGTTTGCAATCATCAATGGTTAGTGTGACCGTGCCAGGCTACCCCGAGCCTCTACACTGAGGCCCACAGTGAGGATGCTCTGGGGCTGCATCAGTTAACACAGTCTCAACAGCTTACGGGGCTGGCACAGCAGCTGCCACAGGACAGGAGATACAGTGGCTGTAACAAGCCCACTGCCCTGCCAACTGCCCCCTGCCCTACCAGCCCCACCCACTGCCCTACCCTAGACCTCACTAGCATGTCTTCCTTGCTTGCCAAAGTAGCACGGGCCTGAGCCCGGCACCAGGTCAGCGCAGCAGCTGTGTTGGCAGTATGCAGGAGCCCAGTCTTACTGTTCTGTTACAGGGTGCCGGCGCGTCAGTGAAGGATGCAGGTGGCAGTATCAGCGGCTGGGATGTTTGTGGAGGGTATAGGAGGGCGGTTCAGGGTGTTGGCGATACAGTACTGACCAATGTAGCCTATGTGATCCACTGATGCCTGGGATCTCGCAGCAAGCTCTTGTGATAGTGCAGTTTATAGCTTAGATGAACTTGCGTAGATGAGCATGGCAAGGGGCTGGGCACCCACACCACCCAAGGCCCTCAGTGGCAGCTGCGCCTCAGCACAGCTACAGACCAGGAGTAGGACAGCTGTAGGAACCCTGCGTCACTGCATCTATTCACCAGCTCTGGGCATCTGCTCTGCCGTGCCCCATGTCGACCCTGTGCCCGTGCCACCCCTCACACGGAACACAGCAGCCACAGACCAGTGGGTAGAGCAAGGCAGTGAGGTGTAGCCTGGAGATCAGGACACCCTCTTCTTCCCACCCATGCTTTCACGGACAGCAAGGCAGCCTAGTGAGGTGAGGAAGGGGTGACGTAGCTCCACAACTGCTTCACTTGTAGTGTGTTCAAGTGAGGTTGTCTGCATGTGTACATGTTGTCTGTGGGCCACAGGACTGCCCGCCATGCTCCTGTGTACCTTTGGCTTCTGGCTGCCCAACGTCCTGGGGGCGGCCTGCTTTGGCGCGGGGCTGGGCATCACGCTATACGGCATGGCATATATGTTTGTACACGATGGCCTGGTGCACAGGTGGGTATGAAGACCATCATGTGTGTCTTGCATGCAACCTGCATCATACATGCAGCCAGAGACACGGCCAGACACGGGGTTTGAAGCATTGCTAGGACAGAGTTGACTGACCTCTGGCACCATCGCCACCTGGCTTTTACCAGGGCCACAGCACCGGCTGTGATCTGTGACATGCAAGTACACTGGGTAAGGCATGCATGCACAAGATGCACACTCGCTCCAGCCCTTGCCAACAGCCCTCCCACCCTTTAAAGCTATCCACCTCTACCACACCCACCTCTTGCACCTTGCCTTTCCAGGCGCTTTCCCACCGGGCCCATCGCTGGCCTGCCCTACATGAAGCGCCTGACAGTGGCCCACCAGCTTCACCACAGCGGCAAGTACGGTGGCGCGCCCTGGGGCATGTTCTTGGGTCCACAGGAGCTGCAGCACATACCAGGTGCGGCGGAGGAGGTGGAGCGACTGGTCCTGGAACTGGACTGGTCCAAGCGGTAGGGTGCAGAACCAGGCACGCTGGTTTCATACCTCATGGCTGTGATAAGGTGTGGCTAGAGCGATGCGTGTGAGACGGGTATGTCACGGTCGACTGGTCTGATGGCCAATGGCGTCGGCCATGTTTGGTCATCATAGGCTGGTTGCCTGGGTGAAGGTGATGCACATCATCATGTGCGGTTGGAGGGGCTGGCACAGTGTGGGCTGAACTGGAGCAGTTGTCCAGGCTGGCGTTGAATTAGCGAGGGTTTGTGATCGGCGGTTGTGAAGCAATGGCTCCGCCCATATTCTATTTGTGGGAGCTGAGATGATGGCATGCTTGAGATGTGCATGGGTCATGGTAGTGCAACAAACTCTATTCACCTAGGGCTGTTGGTAGGATCAGGTGAGGCCTTGCACATTGCATGATGTACTCGTCATGGTGTGTGGATGAGAGGATTGATGTGGATGAGAGGATGGATGTGGATGGATGTGTATTCTCAGACATAGACCTTGACTGGAGGCTTGATTGAGAGTGTGGGCCGTATTCTTTGAGAGGGGATGCTCGTGCCAGAAATGGTGAGTGGTTGACTGTGACGCTGAACATTGCAGGCAGGTGAGATGCACTGTCTCAAGTGTAAAATACATTCAGATGCAAGATACATGCAAGGGTGTCATGGATCATCAGCATGCCAGTGTGCCAACTCGACTGTAACGAGCTGTCTTTGTCACATGTGAATGTGGCAGTGAGCCTAAGGCAGCCAAACTTCGTTCCACCCGCCCATGGCAGTGGTAGCCTTGGTGCATAGCACAGATAAGCCCCGAGTCGAGGGATATGGTTCGCTCCGACCCCATTAAACATGAAATGTTGGCTATGAGCAGTAATCCATGTCAGGTACGAACCAAGACGCTGTGCCATGTGCTGGTAGTATGTAGCGCGGCTCACAATGATCTGATACCGGGCCGTAGCATGTGCAGCCGGGCATGTCCGTTTCCTATCGCTTTGTTGCGAACCTGTGTCGGAACACCTGCAGTCAAGAATCATGATACCTGACCATGGCATCAAGCACGGCTGCCCCCCGACCCCCCTCCTGTTTGCCCAGTATGCCGTTTCTTCTCTGCTTCTATTTTAAACCGCCGCCATGCTGGCAATGCTGCTGGGCAATTCTCTTACATGTGGCATGACTGTGATAAGAAGGATGTGGGTGAAGGGAATGAATGGCAGCAACATCCTGGTGAAGTGGTGTTAATAAACACCGGTTTTGAAGGGAGTGGGGTCAATGGAGTATGGGTGCAAAATGCAGGGGGTGCTCCTTAGGCGCGCTCCCCCCTGATGCGGCGGGCCAGCTGGATGTCCTTGGGCATGATGGTGACGCGCTTGGCATGGATGGCTGCCAGGTTAGTGTCCTCAAACAGGCCCACCAGGTAGGCCTCAGCGGCCTCCTGCAGCGCCAGCACGGCGCTGGACTGGAAGCGCAGGTCCGTCTTGAAGTCCTGGGCGATCTCACGGACGAGGCGCTGGAAGGGCAGCTTGCGGATGAGCAGCTCCGTGGACTTCTGGTACTTGCGGATTTCGCGCAGAGCCACGGTGCCAGGCCTGTAGCGATGGGGCTTCTTCACGCCCCCAGTGGCAGGGGCGCTCTTGCGGGCAGCCTTGGTGGCCAGCTGCTTGCGGGGAGCCTTGCCACCCGTTGACTTGCGAGCTGTCTGCTTGGTGCGAGCCATGGCTGCTGTGTCTTGTCTCAGAGTTCAGCTAGTTGCCTGCTCTATGTACACGGCATGCTTTGACATGTTGGGCTCCAAAGTAGGACTGGCGATCATGTCACGGGGGATCAGCAGGACCCCCCATTTGCATGATAGCCCCACCCGCTTCAAATAAGGTAGGGACGGGCAGAAAGTATAACAACTCCTGTCGCAACTAATCATCAGTCGTACCAACACATTAAGCAATGTCAGGACGCGGCAAGGGTGGCAAGGGTCTGGGCAAGGGTGGGGCCAAGCGCCACCGCAAGGTGCTGCGTGACAACATCCAAGGCATCACCAAGCCTGCTATTCGCCGTCTTGCCAGGCGTGGTGGCGTGAAGCGCATCAGTGGCCTGATCTACGAGGAGACCCGAGGTGTCTTGAAGGTGTTCCTGGAGAACGTCATTCGCGACGCGGTCACCTACACTGAGCATGCCCGCCGCAAGACTGTGACAGCTCTGGATGTGGTGTACGCCCTCAAGCGCCAAGGCCGCACCCTGTACGGCTTCGGAGGCTAGGCACCTCATGTACCCCTACTCGACATAGCAAGAGCCCATCAAAACTTCTCTGGGCAAGCAACAACACCGGTGTTTATCAACACCACCTTGTGTTCAGTGGGTTCAATCAGTTCTATGAGATTACACCGGTATTTATCAACACCACCATGTCAGCTGTGACACCCGTGAGAAAAAGTTCGAATGGGCCAACCAGGCCACCTCGTGCCGCGATTTTTGCACCCGCTTGCTGCATAAGTCTAGTCAGGGCTGTCCCTTGATTATTCCTTGCGCCCGCCAAAGTGGACCCCTCGAAGCAAAGCTTGTTTGGGTCATAGCTGGAAGTTTAGAGGTGCTGTGGTGAGCCCCACGTAGCCCCGTGCTCGAGTTGTGACCTTTTGCCGAACACATGTCGTCGGCCGTCTTGCTGGGTTAGCTGTCAGTAAGAACATTCCGCTTTTGTTCCGATGCGTAGCTGCAGAAATGAGCGCGTGAGCTTAACTAACCGTGGCCCCGACCGCGACCATGCAGGGCTGCTGCAAACCCGGCCCCCGGTCCAGCCTGGGCGAGTTCTGGATTGAAACTACACAGTCAGCTCCACTTTAGCATAAGGTACGCGATGGGTTAAGCTGCACCACAATGCTTTCAGTGAGTGAACAATGGCAGGGATTCATATCATGTCACACACTATGAGGTGTCACATGGCACATGTGTAACCAGTAGGCCTGGAACTTGTGTGGTGTGCTGACAGTGCTTATATCAACTCCCTGCCGTGATTTCATCTAAAGGTAAAATTGCAGGCAATTACAGCATAGTTATAACCGCAGACTGCAATGCCATGGATGATGTCATTGCCCAACAATACATCCCATGCATCACTTGTTGTGTGTGCTCTGCAGGTGCATGCCTACGTTCCCACATCCTCTTAAAGGCCGGTCCGTGCTGCTTGAGGGCATTGTGGTGAAGTTAGACCGATGCGTTCTTTGCACGGTGTCGACTGCACCATGCGTGATAGGCAGATGGCAAGCATGGACAGCTTTATGCGTGGGACCTAATGTGGAGGGGACAGACGCTATCTGGGAAGTACGTGATGCTTCTAAACTTAGCGGCCCAGCGCGTGGTGATGCCCTAGGGCCAGCCACCCTTGTGGACAACACACTCCGAGTTGGGTGTGAGGCAATGCGCCTCCCCCTTGTGGCCCACTACAAGTGTGTGCAACGGTCGAGGGTGGAGGCTAGCATTTGCCCACACTCACCGGGCAACAACGTTAGCAGCAGCAGCAGCAGGGGTGGTGGTGGGGAGGGGGCAGGAGGGCAGGGTGTGGGGCTGGAGCAGTGGGCACCATCCCCCACTCGCTCTCAGCCACTTGGCCCAGCGCCGGGCAACAACAGCAGCAGCAACAGCAGGGGTGGTGGTGGGGGGGGGGCAGGAGGGCAGGGTGTGGGGCTTGGGCAGTGGGCACAAATCTCTCCCTCGGGAGGCAGCAACAACGGTGGCATGGGGACTGCAGCGGTTGTGCTGAACCTGTCCGCCCAGCCCTATCAACACATAAAAGGTACGTTAAGAAGGTACTTACATTTTATGATTTGAATCTTAGCTTATTCAACAAAACAACTGCATCTGCACCTCCTCATCTTTACAATCACTACAGCTTTCTGCCATACCATCTGCCATCTTTGCATGCATGCATGCATGTCATGCAAACAAGCTCCGTTGGTTGCTCCGTTGGTTGCTGCTCCAATGGCTGCCCCTGCTGCTCCAATGGCTGCTGATCCAATGGAGTTCACTGTGGGATGACCCTAAAGCACAAGATTCCTATCATGTGGACACCGGGCTGTCCTTCAACGCAACGGGATGTGAGACAGCTTTGAAGCCGTTGAGCAGCAGCAGAGTTGACAGGATGGGGGCGGCGCAGGTTGTAGCCCATGTCAAGGCCCACACAGAGCCATTGCACACCTGGCACCACTACATAACAGAAGCCAGCCTTGCAGCGAACAGGGCTGCGAAGCGAAGGCGCATGGCAGATGGCAAGGTCAACCCCCTCCTCCTTGTAGCCACCCCCCCCAACACCGCAGGCCCTTTGCTCTTAGCTGCTACCGGAGGTGCCGAGACCCCCAACCCCTCTCATGCAACCAGGGTTGCAGCACAAGCTGGCAGTACACGCAAGCTACAAGAGCAGAAAAGGCGAGAGAAGCGAGCTGCAGCGGAGCTGTCCATCACCATGGAGTTTGCGTCTACAGATACACGACAGCGGTACAAGGCCGCAACTGTGGAGCAACAGCTGGCTGCAAAAGAGCAAGCAAGCAATCGGGCAAGGATGGCAAAGCAGCAAATCCAAGCCATAGCCAAGTACCGTTCTACAATACAGCCATTGCCTGAGAAAACAGTGAAGCTCAGCTTAGATCAATTGAGGCAGTTGTGGGGTGTAGTAGGCCGGGGTCCTCCAGCAAAGACAGTCTGTGGGCTGCTGGATGCACTGGATGCACATGCACTATGACCAATGTTGAATGGTGCTCTGACCTGTGGATATTACACGACCTCCACCTGCACGAGGTTGTTGAGATACAGAAACGCAGGATATGCACCTGCAATGTACACATAGCAGGTGCTGCATGTGGTGTGTTGTTGGGCAACGACATCATCCATAACAATGGAGTCTGCGGTTATAACTATGCTGTAGTTGCCTGCAATTTTACCTTTAGATGAAATTACGGCAAGGGGTTGCTATGAGCACTGTCAACACACCACACAAGTTTCAGGCCTACTGGTCACACATGTGCCATGTGACACCACATCATGTGTGATGTGGTACTATTCCCTGCCAAGAGGCACACACTTAGTGCATCGTCATGCAACCTAATCTATTGCGTACCTTGTGCCATGACGAGCCTACAGGTATGTTTTCAGCCTCAAATTCGCTGTGGCTGGACCGGGGGCCGGGTTTGCAGCATTTCTGCATGGTCGCAGTCGGGTCCACAATTCATGAGTCCCACGCGTTCATTTTGGCAGCTACGCAGCGATACAAGTGCCAATGTTCTCACTGGCATCGTCGGTCGCTCCACTTGCAAAGGGCACGAAAGTCAGCGCTCAAGCGATTACAAGCTTTGCGATGCGCATGGGGTCTATTGTACCGCACTCCGTCGACTGGACAGTTCTCTAGGCTACGGAGGTGGACATCCGGCAGGGAGCTAACAGCGACGCGCTGAGCCCAGCGGTGCAAGTCTTACATGCTGGGATGGCCTGTACGTGATATGCGAAAAATATTCAAATTTCCGCAGGACGTGTCACAGCTGACACCATGTACCACCATGTACCAAAGGATTGTCATTTGGCTGGAAAGAATTGTTCATTTCTTCTACACCACCGTTTTCCAGCTGTTACCAGGTTGTCTTACCAGGGGTTTTACAAAATTGAGTCATAATGTGTGCGAGGGTGGGCAGGAAGTCTGGATAGGGCTGGTTGATGTTAGGCGTTTCACTCAGGCGACCCCAACTAACAAAAAATGGCCGGAAATGATAGGAAACCGACCCCTGGTAATCAAAACGACGCCGCGTCTCAGCCACGTGGTTTCTATTTGTGGTTCGCACATCCCTGGATAGAGGACTCTGTCAGCTATGCGGTGCAGCTTGTAACATTAAATATTGTGCAGTGTGCTGAGTGCTATGGCGGCTCAAATCTTGACATTCAAATGCATGCCAGTTTTGCTCATGCGGGCCTCGCCGCGACCGACCGCCGCGACCGACGTGGCCCAGTAGCCTCTGCAAACAGTCAGGGACAGTCGCCGCAGTCAAAGCAATGCACATGGCACGCAAAACCGATGTAACGACGCCCCTCCACCCATGCTCGGAAGTATACAAGGCTGCTGCATTGCTTGACCGCTTCGTGAGTAGTACCTACTACCTGGCCACTCGGTAAGGCCACTCAAGGTGTGTAGGACATTGCTACGTTACCTTGCTCGACATGTTGGGTCCGATCCCTCCCGCCCGCCCTCCGCTTGCGTGTCGAGCTTGTGTCCAGCTCCGCCCTGACCCCCTGCTGCTCAGCTGGAGGGGTGGGCAGCCCAGGGGCAGCACCAGCACCAGCTGCCTGCTGCTGCCAGGGGGGTGCAGCAGGAGGGGTGGGCAGCCCAGGGGCAGCACCAGCACCAGCTGTCTGCTGCTGCCAGGGGGGTGCAGCAGGAGGGGGGGGCAGGTCAGGGGCGGCACCAGCACCAGCTGCCTGCTGCTGCCAGGGGGGTGCAGCAGGAGGGGGGGGCAGCCCAGGGGCAGCACCAGCACCAGCTGCCTGCTGCTGCCAGGGGGGTGCAGCAGGAGGGGGGGGCAGCCCAGGGGCAGCACCAGCACCAGCTGCCTGCTGCTGCCAGGGGGGTGCAGCAGGAGGGGTGGGCAGCCCCGGGGCTGCAAGGGGGTGTAGGCTAGTCAGCCGCGGGCAACGTTAGGTTACGCCAATGTATGTTCCCACAAGCTTTCTCAATGAAATGACGTGCTTTCTTCTCCAACAGGTGTGTTGTTGAGTTAGGAACAAAGTTACAGAGCCACAATCTAGGTATTCAGTGTGGTCAACTCACAACATGCCAGTTTGTGGAAGGGGGTCCCTTTTTCTGCGTGACTGGCTAGAGAGAAACGCACATTCTCCGCGTATATTGCAATGTCGCTCAGTAACTTGCCCCACGACGGTCTTCCGACGCCGCCTGCACCAATGAAAGGCTCGCGGAGTGAGCCTGGCGGGCTAAACATAGATTGTACTTCAGGCTCGATGCCAAGCGCAGTTCGCTCATTGGTGCCGCTACTCACCACTAGAACAATCGATAGTGAGCAGCTCAGGTGTGTCCGCGCTCGCTTGCGCCGGCATGGACTCTGATGCAAGGATTAACGCGCCGCCTGCCAGTAGATGCGGAGTAATTCGCAGGTGCCAATGCAACGAACGCTATCGAAATTAGTGCACTTTGTAGCGAGTACTTGCATGAAGATTACCAACCCCACCATGTGTTATCAACACCACCATGTATCAACACCATGTTATCAACACCACCATTTATCAACACCACCATGTACAAAAGGATTGTCATTTGGCTGGAAAGAATTGTTCATTTCTAGGGATCGTCCCATCTACGTAGATCTACGTAGATCTAATGTTAGATGGGTTGGGACGATCCCTATTCATTTCTTCTACACCACCGTTTTCCAGCTGTTACCAGGTTGTCTTACCAGGGGTACTGATCTTTCATACCAGGTTTTACAAAATTGAGTCATATTGTGTGCGAGGGTGGGCAGGAAGTCTGGATAGGGCTGGTTGATGTTAGGCGTTTCAGTCAGCCGGTCTCAATTGAGAGAAACCACCCCATCAAAACGACGCCACATCTCAGCCACGTGGTTTCTATATCTGTGTCGCACATCCCTGGATAGAGGGTTCTCCCAAAATTTCCGCTATTAGCACATGCATGCTGGGCATTAGTGACTGGGAAGAGGATCAATTGATTGATCAGGTGGGATGATTATTGTTTCAGGCTTCATCTGTTGTCCCACGACAGTGGATGCTGCTAGACCGCTAGCCATTGCATCTGGCTGGCATTTTGTATCGATAGCTAGGAGCTCTCTCCAGGCTTTGCCTTGACCAGGCGTTTCAGAACGCATGTGAATGCGGCAAGACGCATGTGAATGACCTGAAGAAGGAGGCCGACAAGCAGCTCCGTCTGTTGGGCATGAAGAAGCAGGGTTCCTTGCAGGACACACTGCCCCTGCCGCATGCGCCATGCGGTGCATGTGCCGGTGCCTAAAGCAGTGGCAGCAGCCCCCCACCCCACCCACGCCAGGGCAGCCAAAGCGTGGCAGGCGTGGGGTTGGTCTCCGGATCTTGAACTGCCCAACCCCCTTCACCCCCATGGCCAGGGTAGGGATGCACTTCATCAAGCTGGCCAGTAGGGCTCAGCAAGCGGCCCTCAGCAAGCACTGGGACAGGTGGCTCAGCACAGGAAGGCTTCCCAACAAGGGGTTTCAAGTTTGAGAAGACGGTAGAGACAGACAGTGTCAGCGTGTGTGTGCACTACGCACGCCCCCTCCCCCCTCCTCCTGCCCCGCCCCCAGCTGACAGCAGCAACAGCCGCCCAAGTGCAGCAGCAGCAGCGGCCCATGCAGTAGGACTCCCCCACATAGGCAGGGGCATAGCTGAGCAGCGTGAGTTCATGTTTTATCCAGCCACGCAGACTGGGGTGGGCATCGACCCCGGCATCACCCAGGCAGTCCTTGCAGCCTCAGGGGTGTGGGACCAGGAGGTAGCAGACCAGCTGGCCCGGTAGAAGCTGACCAAGGGCCAGGTCAAGCAGGCCAGTGGCCTGAACAATGCCCGCCGCACCACCCAACGGTGGCTGGCTCCAATCAAGCCCCACCTCCAGCACCTGGCAGCAGCCAGCTCAGCCGGCACATCCCTGGTGGCCAACCCCAAGCACATCACCGTCACCCTGGCCACCTGGGACGCGGGTGGAGGTGTACCTGGACCCCAAGTGGGCACGGCAGCGGTTGCGGCTGTACGGAGGCCAGGACCGGGCGCTTGACCATTTCTTCAAGAAGGTTAGGGTGTGTGGAAGGGAGGGTAAGGGACTGAGAGATGGTGGGTTGGGCATGAAGTGAAAGAGTGGTTAAGTGTGTCATGCCAAACCTGGTGCCACCATGTCAGCCACCATGTGTGTGCCTTGTGTGCATGGCTGCAGTTGGAGGAGGACATGGCGGAGGCGTCCATGAAGCGACATGGGCATGCCAAGCAGCTTGTGGTGTTCTTTGGCACTGCTAGCATTGGCACCAGGGGAGGCTGGGGTGCTGATGCGGTGTTGTGTGCCTGCTGCAAGGTGGTGTGCAGGCCCAGGGGCACAGACTAGCGGTGGGGCAGGGTGGTGCTAGTGGATGAGACCGCACCACCCGGGTCAGCTCAGCAGTAAATGGCTAGCAGCCCTGTGAGGAGGAGCTGGACCATGAGCAGCCCACCAGGCGTTTAGACTGGAAGCCCCCAGCAGGGCAGGTGCACCTCCGCCTGCTGCGTCCAGCCTGGACCCAGCAGCGTGACTAGCCAGTGCGGGGCCTGATGTGGTGCCCGGTAGTGGCCCCCCGCAAGCCCCCACAGGCCCCACTCAGCAGACAGGCAGCCACACAGCCAGCAGCCTCAGAGCCAGGGCCCAGCACTCCCTCGCCAGCCAAGCGCAGCAAGCGCACCAAGGCTGAGCAGGCAGCTTAGCCCACCAAGGGTACAGGCACGGCCCAGGGCAAGGCTGCCAAAGCCAAGCCAGCACCACAGCCAGGCAGGTGGCTGGACAGGGACTGCAATGCAGCGCTGAACATGCAGCGCATTAGGGAGAGCAGGTGGCGCCCACTGGAGCTGTGCTACTGGCCAGAGCAGGGAGCTCTGCCAGCCAAGGGCAAGGAGTACCCAGGCCTGGGCTACAAGCAGTTGCAAGACAAGCCACCCAAGGCCCAGCAGCAGCCTGCTGAGGCACAGTATTGTGTGCCCCCACATTAGAGCTGCCATCAGCTTACATTAGTGCATGTTTGTCATGCCAACTCTACACCCTAGCCCTCACGGGTCAGGCAGTACTGTAGGTGGTAGGCAGTCATGCACGATGTCCATGCGCATTGGGTACACTCCACACAGCCCCTTAACATCATTTGAGTAGTCCCGCTAGTGACCCCTAGTGGTCCGACTCAAATGGAGGCCACAGTGAGGGACAAGGGGGCTGGAAGGAATTGTTTGCATTGTGGTGAGGTATCAGAGGTGTAGGCAGCTCCATAAAATGATATGAAATGGTAGCCACCGGTGTTTTTGGTAGCCAGGATGTATTTCTGACAATCATTCACGTCATGGTGTACAGCCATCGGCTCCAAGCGATGCATGTAATCTCTTTCTTCATAATGACATCATATATCTCGACATGCCATGGCCGTGGATGTTGCACCCCGCCAGCCATGCATTATAGATTGCTGGGTACGAGTCAGGCGCCCCCAACATTCAAAAAATGGCAGTAAACCGACCCCTGGTAGTAGGATGGCTGTAACTCTGCACTCGCTGCGCCAAATTTAATGCTAGCTGGCTCAGTATGTAGCCAGCCCAGCCAGCTACCTTTCACCCATCCATAATAATTATCCAGTTAGTAGGCCGTGCACAGCAAAGCATCAAAGTTAGTAATTTAAATTTGAGCCGGTTCGGGGCATGCAGTCATCGCTGCGACCACCCGCGCCGCTTAGGTTGCTCTACACGAGCATGCGCATCGGCAGATGCAGTCGGATCGGAAAACGGTTGCGGGAATGTGGCTCGAAGGCGGTTGGCAGGTGGTTGGGGGAGGTGGCCGGTACAGCCTTTGTTGCGCACTTTACAACCTGAGTTGGCGCTGGGGGGCTGTCTAACTAAGTCTCGTGGATCACCCCTTGCGCTTTGCAGCTGTCTTGGGCGGCCCCTCAGAAGCTGCAGTGCCTGACGGGATGCCATAGCCACCCTCAGCACACCGCTGCAGCACCTCTGGTGACACCTGGTGCCGCATCAGGATGTTCATTAGCTGCCGCTGATGCCGGGTGAGCCGGGGGCCGCTTACACGGCAGCGGCGGACGTTGCGTAGCGCAAGGGACAGCCGGCGCTTGTCTTGCTGCAGCATCTGGATTGCATGGGTGCGCTCCTCAGCCAGCTGCTCCAATGACTCATTCTCACCCTGCACCTCTTGGTGTGCTGCCTGCAGCTGCTCCATGTCTGCCTGCACCTGCTGGAAATCTGCCATCGCATCATCGAGCTGCTGGTGGAGCCGCTCAACTTCTGCCCGTAACTGCATAGTCTCACCCTGTGCCTTCTTCATCTGAGCTTTTAGGCCACTAGGGCAACATTTAAAGCCCGCCTTGGCATGCAGCTTTTGCAGGTGCAGCCGCTGCTTCGGGCTTGTCCTTTTACCCCCCATGGTGGTGGCTAGGGCTGGGAGGGGGCGGGGGGGGGAGGGGGTGGGCTGGGAGGGGGTGGGCTGGGAGGGGGTGGGCTGGGAGGGGGTGGGCTGGGAGGGGGTGGGCTGGGAGGGGTGGGCTGGGAAGGGTGGGCTGGGAGGGTGGGCAGGGAGGGGTTGGGCTGGGAGGGGTTGGGCTGGGAAGGGTGGGCAATGAGGTGGGCTCCTGCAATGATGGGTAAAGGGTGGGCGGGCATGGTGAGTCGTTGCATGCCGTGGCCTTGGAACTGCCTAGTGAACATGATGTAACTTCAAAGCTGTCAAACTAATAGAGGCCTAAGCTGTTTGTTGTGCGGTTTGTTTCAATAGATGCGCTAATGGGTCAAGAACAAATAAAATATAGCCATTTTCTTGTGGGTGCAGCGGGTGCAACACAGTGGAGGACACAGTGAAGAAGGGGTGGTATTAGCCGGTGATACCTTAGTGTGCGCCGACCCAAATGGAGTATTTGGCGGTAGCGAGTATATTAATATGTTCCAAACACCCCGTCTAGGTGCCCTGCACGCCCGGCAGGCATCGCGATGGGTGTTTGCCGGACATTCCATTTGTGCACAACCAGCTCACTACGCTAGGTAGATGGGGCCTCAGCGATGTGGCTCACCGTGCCAAGGAGACCCGTCTCGCCGATGTGATTTGTTCGCGGGCACATGTGGCAGTACACGAGCAAAGACTCCGATGCCTAGCGTTGATGGTCATATAACGCGGACTAAACCGCCAATGCCAATGTGATAAACGCTATCGAAAACAGTGCGGTATTGAGGGGGTAATCGCATGCATATTACCAACCCCATGTTGGGGGCGCCCAAGTACGAGTGCTGAGCCACACATCTTCCTTCCCTGACGCTTGCCATGAGTTTGACCACTCCCCCATTACCCTATCATTCAAGGCACCAGCACAAGCCACTACACCCGTCCACACCTGCAATGCTGACTGCCACACTGGCCCACAGTTCCAATGGAAGCCAGATCATGCTGCTCGGTATGTGGGCGCCCTCATTGCCTTAGAAGAGGAGGTCATGGCTGTCAAGCAGGCTGTTGAGCAAGGCACACACCCTGACTCCATCAACCGCTTTGTGCATGACATCATATCACGGGCTGCGGGCAGTGCGGGGATGCTCAGGCCAAGGCTCTGCCCATTGGCGCGTGTTGACAAGCACACCACAGTTAAGCCTGCCTGGTTTGACCGGTCATGCAAGGAGGCTAAAGCCGCACTCTGGCAGGCTCTGCGTAGCGGGGAGGCCTTGCACCTTTACAGGGCTAGAAAGCAGGCCTATAGGAGGCTGGTTGCTAGAGCTAAGTCTGCGTGGTCCAAGCACAGAGCTGCCAAGCTTCTAGACATGCTCAAGCACAACCCTGGGGATGCACTCAAGATGCTCCGTGTCAAGCACGCACGCCAACAGTCCATGGTTCCCATTGACAAGTGGCATCAGCATCTGCAGGCCTATTTCACAACAACCACTACGACACACGAAGCACCCGATGTGATCCCTGAGCCAGCCAGGACCAGGCAAGCTGTGCCTGCCCATTTGCAAGCCGTCCCTCTTGGGAGAGGCAGACTTCACTCTGTCCCTGCCCCTATCACAACACATCCGCCTGCCTATGAGCTGCCCCATCTTGACAACATCACATCCATTGTACAAGCACAACTACGTGAGCTCAACAATGACACAGCACCTGGCCTGGATGGGCTCCCAGCCCCCTTCATCAAGCACGCCCGCACAGTTGAGGAGGGTGTTACCACATACTTGTTGCTCCCTCTGCTTGCCACATGGTTTCACAGCATGATGCGCACGGGGATCATCCCAGCGGCTTGGAAGGTAGCTAGAATCAGCCCCCTCTTCAAGGACACAGACCCCACAGACCCCAACAAGTACAGAATGCTTGCTGTGAGTAGTGTGCTGTACCGCCTGTATGCTAACGTCTTGCGGCACGTGCTGACTGCCTGGTGCATGACACACAAAGTGCTGCCAGCTGAGCAGTTTGGGTTCATCCCGGGACGCAGCACCATGCAACCCATGTTCATTCTGCGCCATCTTGTCCATGCTCAAAAGGCTAGCGCAGATGCCAAGCACCGCAAGCTTTTCACTGCCTTCATTGACTTCAAACAGGCCTATGATCACATACCTCGACAACAATTGTGGGAACACTTGCGGGTTGGGGTCAAGCTGCCACAGCCCTTGCTTGCCTGCCTGGAGGGTCTGTATAGGGATGATAGCTATGTGCTGATAGATGGCCCCCACCGCACCCCCCCAGTGACTCCGGACCAAGGTGTCAAGCAAGGCTGCCCCATCAGCCCACTCTTGTTTGCTCTCTATGTTCACGACATTAGTAAGGAGTTCCTGGGTCCTGTTGATGCTGTGAGAGTGCAAGGCACACCTGTCACCCACTTCATGTATGCTGATGACCTGACCCTGGTGAGCACCTCGTCCCACGGGCTGCAGCGGCTGGTCTGCCAGCTGCAAGGCTTTGCAGACAGGAAACACCTTACAGTCAATGTGGGCAAGTCAAAAGTGATGGTCTTCAATGGCAACTCACAGACTGCAGCACCTAGCATTGGGTACAAGCATGAGATCCTGCCTGTGGTGAGAGAGTTCAAGTATTTAGGCATGCACTTCAACCCCAGCGCCACCCCTGCTTTTGCTGCCACTCATATGAGGGCTGGCATGTTCCTCGCCATGCGCCAGGCGTGCAAGCGTGCCAGAGAGTATGGGGTCCTGCATGATCCATATGCCCTGTGTCACCTCATTAGAGCGTTTGTGCTCCCCTTAGGGCTGTATGGCAGCCAGGTATGGGGCACTGCTTTCCTTGGGCATGGTGTGCAACTCTCCAACCCAGTGCAAACACGCATGCTCAGCTTTCTCAGGTTTGCTGCCAGGGTACGTAGCTCAGTGTCAGGCCTGATGGTGCTGCATGAGTTGGGGCAGCTGCCCCTCCAACTTTACTGGCTAAGGGCTGCATGCAAGTTCTGGAACACTGCCAAACTTTCCCACAGTGACCTGCTGATGAGGGTCATCAAGGCAGATGTGGAGTTAGGCAGGAGCTGTCAGGCTAGTTGGAGTGCTCAGTTCCAGCTTGCCGCCAGAGAGCTGATGGGGGGTGAGTTCACCTTGAGCCCGGACATGGTCCTAGGCACCAAGGCTATGGAAGTCAAGTGGCTCGAGAGGTGGGGGAGGCGTTGGGTTGGGTTTGAGGGAGACCCTAGACTGCCTGAGACGGTGCATCGGGAGAGATGTTCGTATGCTGCATGGTTTAAGCATGGGGACGGCATTGGCATCAATCACATGGCATCACACCTGCTTAATAGACAGCTATCTACAGAAGTCCGCACGAGCTTGACTAGGTTCAGGCTAGGCAACAGCGGTCTGGGGGTGGAGAAGGCTCGGTTTGAGGGGGTAACTTTCATTGATCGCACATGCACCAGATGCACAGAGGGGGTAGTGGATGACGCCATGCATTTCATCTTTGAGTGCACTGCCACGAGTTCCATCAGGGAGCAGCCGGAGTTTGCCTTGACTTTACAGAACAACAATGAGAACTTGCATGACTTCATGTTGAGCCCATGTGCACCTTTGTTTGTGCACCTTGCTATGAAGTGCGTTTCAGAAAGTCCCGAACCCCTTGAGGGGGAGGGCGGCCTAGCAGCCTAACGGCTGACGGCTTAAGCGGTGTAAGCCATCTAGCTAGAGTTGAACAGTTGTTCCGGGTACGGAGTTAGTAGGTCACCTTACCAAGGTTTAGATGTGTAGAAGTTTTGCGCTTAGGAGCTGTGCCATTACATTACATTTTTTTCTGTACTGATAGCTGTCGCAGTCTCCTATTGTATCACTGGCTATGGCAGCCGGGCGCCTCAAAGCTGAAGCGGTGTCTATCTTCTACCTTCTAACCCAGTAACCCTAACCTCTAACCCAGCAAGGCGCCATTAGCCACAAACCCATGTTATGTCCCATGTGGCAGCATCATGTTTCCCACTAACCCCCTCATGGTGACGACCCAATGCCCCAGGCCGGCCCCCTCCTCAGCGCATGCTGCTGAAGGCGCCAGGTGTGTTGGTGCTGAGGGCTTGCAATACGTTGCTCGCGGCAGGCAGGGGCGTGCGTGGCTTACGTAGGCCCTTGAGCTCCATTTCCAGCTGGGCAGCCTCGGCCTTCAGCAGCGCTATGTCTCCCAGCCGCATGCGCACCTCCTTGTCCTGTGTGGCACACCCAGGATATGCCCTATCTGGTGAGCAGCAACGCCGGCGAATGCCATGTGATGACGATGATGATGACGGGGAGCACCCACTAGTGGTCATGTGTGAGCAACCGTACTCGTCACTGACAGCCCACACTAGCATCCTCCATGCCAGGCATAGTGAGGAGTAGCATGTAAGCAGCCTTGATAAAGCAGCGTTTGCGCTGTATGCCGCCCCGCCATGACGTATGTCATGACATCATCGCACTGTCCTCATCACACCACTATCCCACCACACACACAGGCCAGCAGCAAACAGCAAGCTGCCATGGTGTGGCACAAGAACAGGTGAGGCTCGTCTGCCACCCACCTTTGCCTCTGCCTGCTTCTTCAGCTCCCTCTCCTTGGCATCCACCAGGGCTTGCAGCTCGCGCTCACGGGCAGCAGCAGCAGTGGCAGCAGCGGCCAGCTGGCTGCACAGGAAGGACGCGATTAGGGCGGGGCAGGGTTAAGTGCACACATTTCCTCCCTAGCATATCAGTTCAATATGTCAGTCAGGCTAAAGGCCTTGGTGCCCAGTGGCTAGCAGTGTGTTAAAACATGATGGATGGCAAGCGAAATCGTTCTGCAGCAACAATGGTAGGTAAGTGTGGGCAGCCACTCCTAGTCATGTGCTGCACAACAAACAACGATATCCAGCCATAGGCCATAGGCAGCCATGTGCAACAGACAGCCACAGTCAGCCATAGCCATCCATAGCCAGCATCCACCTCCCTTCTTAGAACGGTTGCCGCCATGCAGCCCTGAGTGCAGCCCCAACCAGCCCTAGGCCCCACCTGGTGAGCGCCTCAATGTCCTTTGTCTTGCCACCCAGCTGTTCTTGCAGCCCGGCCAGCGCCTGCTCAGCCTGGGTCTGCCGGGCCATGAAGGACTCCAGCAGGTGGGTGGCCTCCAGGAGACGAGCCTCGTACACTGGCAGCTGCAGGCCAAGCCCAGGACAGGGTGCATGGCAGGCATTGGCAGTGACTCTTGCATTGGCAGGTGCGTGCTGGAGGGGCAGGCACAGCTCCATGGGACATTTTGGCTGAGTAAACAGGGACAGCCACCATTACACCGCATACACTAACTGCAGCAGCACACGAGTATGTAGACATGGAGCAACATCGTCCAGGCTTGCTCGACAACAAGGCACAGAGAAAGCACCGGCACAGGCAAAGATGCGCTGACCTGGCATTAAGGCTCAGCAAGGATGTACAATTGAGCAAGCCAGGCAATGGCTTGTTCGGTCATAGGCTGTCACAGCAGTTTCTGGTGGGACTATGCTATGTAATGAAACTCGTTGCTGGATATGCATGGACATGCTCAAGGGGAGTGTTCAAGTCCTGCACGTGAGCGTCACACCCTGCTGCCAGACCAGCCTCACCTTGGCAAGCTCAGGCTCCATGACAGCAACTTGCTCCTGCAGTGACGTGATGTCTGCCTGGCGGACAGCATCCAGCTCCTGCTGGCAACCAGGGGTGCAGCAGCTCAGGGGCCACATTGCCACGTCTCCAGCTGCTGCTGTGCCTTATCTCTAGCTATCCTAGCTCTGACTCACGAGCAGCCAGGGGACACAGGCCCTGTTGCATCATCCTACGCTCTGACCCACCAACAGCCAGGGCCACAGAACTTGTTGTCTTATCCTAGGTCTGACTCATGAGCAGCCAGGGGCCACAGAACTTGCTGCAGGTGCTGCTGTGCCTTACACACATCAATGCCCTGAGCCTGCTCCAGAACTCCTGTCCAGACCTGGACTGGCTGGCACTTGAAGCAAGGGCAGCTGCTGCAGTGCCAGCTCAGTGTTCACCTAGCATGTGGCCCCTACCTGCCTCCCCCGCAGCCATTCCCCTTGCACACCTTGGCACTCTCCAGCTGCCGGCTGAGCTCTCTGCCCAGCTCCTCACTGGCTGCCACCTTCTCCTCCACACCCTGCAGAGTGCCCTGGAGCTGCTCCATCAGCTCCACCTTCTGGGCTATCTGCCACAGTCAAAACAGGCCACAGAAAACAGGCAGGAGGTCAGGTAGCCAGATCAGTGGCTAGGTCAGGTGGCCAGATCAGGTGGCTAGGTCAGGTGGCCAGATCAGGTGGCTAGGTCAGGTGGCCAGATCAGGTGGCTAGGTCAGGTGGCCAGATCAGGTGGCCAGATCAGGTCGCTAGGTCAGGTGTCTAGGTCAGGTGGCTAGGTCAGGTGGCTAGGTCAGGTGGCTAGTTCAGGTGGCCAGAGGTCAGGCGGTCAGAGTCTACTTTGCGGCAACCACCAGTGTGAGATTGTTGCACACCAGGAGACCATGGTTAGGGAGTGGGTGAGGCCTTGGGTAGGGAGCAGATGGGTGGATGAGGCCTTGGGTAGGGAGCAGAGGGGTGGTGTTGGAGAAAGGTGGAGTGAGGTCACTCAGACCACCATGGTTCTGGGCGGCGTTGAGTACAGCGCAAGGCAAGGAAGAAGAAAGAAAAAGGGAAATCTGCGCAAAGGATTCACCTGTGTGACAGGGCCAGGTACACCCCACTACATATTTATGTGTCTGGCTAGTGCATGGAGGTGTTTGCTTTCGAGTCATCAAAGCGAGCATGGGGGTGGGGCCAGAGCATTGACATAGGAGCTGTGAGCTGCCCTTGGTGTAAAACCAGCGGGACGGAGCCTGTGAGGAACCTTTGAGCCGGCTTGCAGTCTGACACGGCGTAGGGGTATATGCCACGACAAGGGTGGCAGTACAGTGCATGCAGGGCAGGCAGCTTGTGCCTTGCTGCTGCCCCATGAGCAAATGAGCCCTGCCTGCACTGCACCACACCTGCTGATCCTTGCCCCGCAGCGCTGCCTGCAGCTGCCCTATCTGCACCATGTTCTCGTCCAGGTACACGTTCAGCTCAGCCTGGACACAAGCATGGCCAGGCACAAGCGCACAGGGAGCTGGGTCAGGGCATGTATCAAATTCAGTTCACCAGGCGCAGCCAGGCAGGGTGGACCTATATGTGGAGCATGATACACACGCTTGCCCTAGCAACAGGTTTCCAGCCCTTGGGGCTGCTGAGGGTACTGCTGGGGTGGGCATGTGCACAGCAAGCACAGCCTGGCAGTTTAGGGCGCGACCTGGAGTGATTATGGGGACAGTGGCAGGAGGCAAGGGAGGTATGGCGAGGAGTGTGACGCGTGCATTGATGGTGAGGTATGCAGTGAAGCAAGATGGCGATGTCCCTGGCAAGGTGCTACCCTGGTGGCTCATGCGCCCACTTGGCCCCACTCAGCACTAATAGTCAATGGTCTGTCTCCCTGCCCTGTTGCCCTACTTTCCCTGGCTTGCCAGCCCCACCTACTGCCCCACCCACTGTCACCTGCCTTGCCAGCCCCACTCGCTGCCCCGCCCACTGCCCCAACCACTGCCGCCAGCCCTGCCAACCCCATCCACTGCCCTGCCCAGGACCTCACTAGCATGTCTTCCTTGCTCGCCACGTCAGCACGGGCTCTAGATAGTTCTTGCTGCAGAGCCATTGTGGCGCAGTGCTGCTCAGCCAGTGATGCCTCCAGCCTCTCCACATTGCGCTGGTGCTGGTGCACCTGGGGGGTGGGGCAGCAAGACGAGCAGAGGGGGAGAGGGGTGTAGTAGAAGGTGGGTGCAAGGCAGGGAGCAGGCAGCAGGGGCAGAAAGGATAGGAGGCACCTGGGCTGGCAGTGGTAGGAGCTGCGTGGCATGCAAAGCGTAGGGACCAGCAGGTTGGTGTGATGGATGCTGTCAAATGCTGCATACAGAGTTGTGTAGTGGTCGAGGATGAGGTTGTGGACCTCCTCACCAACCAGACGCTTCCTGAAGGAGGAAGTTCACGAATAACAAGACTCCCGTGTAGGTTAGCATTGGTAGCATAGGGCAGACGGCGACTGGTTGCCTAGGCTGGTGACCACAGTCATGCGAGGGGCAACTCATGCAAGCCCTTTGCAGCTGGGAGGGGACCATGCGTATTGCAACAGCACCAGGCTTAGGCATAGAGTGCCTGCCAGCCAAGCCTCTTTCTAAGCAAGCCACACACTCTCTTCTTACTTGCAGCACTCTGTATCTAAAACATGTGGCCTGACCTGTGTGGCCTTAGCTGCTTGGCTTGCTGGACTCACCTGCATGACTGCCTTGTTCTCTAGGTGTGTGATGAGTACCTTGTGTTGCTCACGCAGCACCAGCCAGGCTGACGTGAGCTTGGCGTGCCGCCTGGCAGCCGTGTGGGCCGCAGCCTTTGCCTCCTGGCGGCAGCGCGACAGCTGCTGAGCGGCACCCTCCCTGCAGGCTGCCAGCTCCAGAGCATGCGCCTGCTGCAGCCCCACAAGCTGCTGGTTCTGCTCCTGCAGCAGCTGCGCCTGGGCTGCTGCGGCTGTCGCTGCAGCTGCTGCAGCCTGTGCCTGCCTGTCTTGCTGCTGCTGGGCGACCCAGGTCTTCACAGCAGCCACCTGACTGTGCATGTGCTCAAGCTGCGCCCGGGTGCTGACTAGCTGCCTTGCCACGGACAGGAGGCCGGCACGCAGCCCTGCCTGCACTGTCAGTGCTGCCTTGGTGCTGGCAGCAGTCTGCGCCGCCAGCCGCCTCAGTGCTGCCTTGCTGGCATGCTTGCGCATGATAGCCTCCCCCAGCTGCTTTGCATGCGCTGCTTTGGCAGCTGCCATCGAGGAAGCCTGGGCTGCCAGCAAACGCTTCACTGCCTGGCTGTGTTGTTGGCTCAGCATAGCCAGGGCCACGCTGGCGGCTGCGTCAGCACAAGCACTAGCCTGCTCTGCCTGCTCCTGGAACTGGGCCTGCCAGCTGGAGTGCTGGGACCTGCCTGCCTCCAGCTCCTGGGCATGTTGCAACAGCTGGCAGCTGAGGGCCCGAGTGTGTGCCCGGAGCTGGCGGTCCATGGCATGGGCCATTACCACCCACATGGCACAGGCGGCGGCACAGCCTGATGCCAGGCAGGCCAGGGGCAGCTGCCACTGGGACCAGGCTTGCGCCGGGCCTGGCTGGGACAGCTGTTGCCAAGTCCTAGCCCACCACTGCTGTAGGTCACTCAGAGTGCGAGTGAGGGTTTGAGTAAAAGATCTTAGCTGAGCCAGGAGGTGGTGTAGATCCAGCTTGTTGCTCATGCGCTCTGTGGTGGGGCTGCTGGTGCTGGCAGCGCAGGTGGTGTCAATAATGGCTGCAGGTAGGCTGGAGGCATCCAGGGTACCCAGGCTGGAGACAAGGTCGGCCCAGGACTGAGTCCTGTCCAGGCTGGTGTTCAGGTAACACATGTTTGGGGTATCAAGAAGGGGTGTGAAAGGCCAGCCTAGCTGGCTTGGCTGATGTGGTGCTTCTGGTGTTGGGTCAGCCGGATTCATGGCATGGGGAGGGGCCGGTGTCACAGCGCTGGGTATGATGTCATGCGCAGGGGTGGCATGAATGTGTAGTGGGGCTAGGGGTGAGCCTAGGTCATCCACTGCGCGCTGTTCAGGGGCTAGGTCCAAGTCATGGGTTGGGTTCAGCTCAGGGGCCAAGTCAATGCTAGGGGCTGAATGAGAATCAGCTAGGGTGCCATCAGCTGTGTTCAACTTAAGTAGGTCCGCGGCTGCTACCCTGCTTCCTTGCTGCTCCTCCCCCTCTGCCACCTCTCCGTTCTGCCCTTGCAGCTCTGTGCCTGCACAGCAGCTTGTGTGCTCCATATCTGCATCCAGCTCAACTGCCTCTGGTGCTGCCTGCTGTTCTGCAGCAGCAGAAGGGCTGTCTTGGCTGCCAGACTCCACCTGCGCCATACTGGCCCTGCCCACCCCGATGTCAGGGTCAGCTATGATCCGTGTTGGATGCGTCAGCTGGTATATGATGCGGCACAGTGCAGCACCCTGTGTGTACAGCTGTCGGGTTGTCCAGGCAGCTAGGTGTGTAGCTCCTCTGCATGCTGCTTGCAGCCAGGGAAGAGCACGCCTGGCTGCATGGTATCCCACCTTCAGCAGATGTAGGGCTTGTGACGTCCCTGTAACCGCCCCAGCTTTGCCAAGGTGCCACACGAAAGCCAAGCGCTGCTGCCATGCTGCTGCATGCTGGCTTGCTGCAAGAGACGTGCCACTGCTGTGTTGAGCCTTCCCAGGCTCTTCGCCTAGTGCTGTGGCTGCAAAATCATTGGAATGCAAGCTGGCTGCCGGCTCGATGTACCCGTCTGATATCTTGGAGGAGCTAGGATGGGAAGTGAGTGGTACTGTTGCAACCAGCTCCTGCAGCACGCGTGTATCTGATTCATTCTGCTCAGACAGCCAGAAGGCTCTGGCGTCCAGCCTGCCTTGTACATTCTCATGGCGACTTCCATCTGCGATAACAACACATGCTCTCAGGCTTATGGTAGAGTTGAGGGGGTTGTCCTAGAGCTACTGCGCTGGCCTGCTGGGACATGCATGTTTGATGCAATGCTGGCTTGTTGAAGTATCTCGCCAGTGTGCGCAACGCGTGTGCCGACAATCAGCTGCAACTGGTGCATCTGCAAGGTGAAGGATAAAGGGTCCATGCTGCCACAGTGCTTCCTTGTTGCGCTGAACTTGGCTAGCAATGATGGGTGTTTTCC